>JAPWTK010000190.1:392500-552500 GCA_029963805.1 Aromia moschata
TGCGGACCTAAAAAAAAAGAGGGAATCTTTGATGTCTGCGTTCAGGGGGGTACAGAACAAAAATAAAGAAATCAGAAACTTCAGGATCAGGCACATCCAGCGTATACCAACCAACATGGTTTGCTTACGAATTTATGAATAATTTTCTGGGAACCATCTATAAATGCAACCCATCTAAGAATACTGAGGTAAGTAAAAAAAAAAACTAAAACACATTCATTTTGTTTACTTTTCTTTATTGAGCCATATGTCACATGTAATTTATATGTTAAAACATATCAATGGTGAAAGCTGCTAGTAAACTCTTTTCTTATTTCTACTGCGTTCCTCGGAGGCCTCCTAGGAACACAGTTATCCAGTCTTCTTCTGTAATCGGCATCTGTAAATTAGAAAAAAGTAGTTGTAGTTTATGCAATATCTGTTTCTGCATAGTAATGGTAATTAAATAATTGGCTACTAAACAAAAATTAAATTGGTTGGTAAACTAAAACACAAGTACTTTCAATCACAATACTCAACCATGATCAACAGGACGCAGAAAACGTAAACACCAGTCAAGATTATACAGACGCCATAAATACTGTCAGTAAAAGTGAGGCATCAAACTCGGAAGTAGAACGCCCATGCCGCACATCATATGGTACTTCAATGGATCAAACTTCATCCTCTCAACAGCATTATTATATTTTTTTATATTTAAGCACAAGCATTATTAAAAAAATAATAAAAAATTATTAAAAAATAATAAGTTAATAAAGTTGCTTTCATTAATATGATGTTTCTTTTCATACCTTAATGTTATCCTTCAGAACTTGGTATAGAGCAGCACATACTTGTTGTATGGTCTTTGAAATAATTTGACTGGAGATATTGAAGAGATAATGTAGGTAAACTCCTGTAACTATCTCCAGAGGCCAAAAAACGCAAAGTTACAGCTAATCTCACTTTAGAAGGAACACTTTCTCTCCATTTAGTATTTCTCTTTGAAATTATTGGATCAACTTTTTGTAATAGGAGCTCAAAATCTGTAAATGACATTCTGCAGAAATTATGGAATTCGTTAGAGGGTTCTGCCAACATTTCTTGGAACTGTCTCTTCCATCCTGGAGTGGGTACTGGAACCTTCGGCGTAGAAACAAAAAACTGAACGTTTTCCACGAAACACCGAACTACTACACATTTTCTCGACGCGCGTTTCGCCAACCAAGTTGGCATCTTCAGGAGAAGATTAAAACTGTTTTAATCTTCTCCTATTAACACTCCAAACACTCCGCAACTAGCACGAAGCAAGATCCATAGAGAATATATGTGCTAAAAGCGCCGAAAACCTCCTAAAACTTAGAAGGAACCAGCTAAGAATAATTACAATACAGACAGATAGAGTTTGCCCCAGTTAAAAGGTCACCTAAACAAAATGGGTAGCCCCATTTTAGGTGACCTTTCAACAGAGATCTCAGCTGTAGATTGTGTGGTAATGAGATCGAGATTTCTCCATATTCTCACTGTAAGGTATTAAATAGAAAGAAGCAAGAAATATTTGGGGATATAAAAATGCCTCTGGAGGCATACAGCGCATATCTTGTGGACCTGTATCTTCTTTTGAAAGACGCCAAGGTACAATATTGTGTGGAGTAATATAGGAATTGGGTATAATAAACCCAAAGTAAATGTATTTACTGGCTAAAAACTCGTTTACTGAAATGGCTGCGTGACACTGACAAGGCGCATTGTCGTTATGCAACATCCAGTTGTTCTTGATGTTTGGTCTCACACGCATGACCCTTTTTCGAAGTCACATTTTGAATCCCCAGTTCATTTTCAATCGATTCCAAAAAGTCAAGACACCTCTTTTCCCTCCTGCTGTCCTTTTGTTCCTGCGAAAGGTTATTTGGAACCATTTTTGCGCAGATTTTGAGCATCCCCAATTCGTTAGTCAAAATTTGAACAGTGGTGTGTTTCAAATTTAACTTTCCCCGAGCATTCTTGTCAAACGACGATCTGAACGCACAAGATCCCATATTCTATCGACAATTGCATCGGTTCTTGAAGATGAAGGCCTTCCGTTGCGTGGTTCATCTTCAGTCGATTCTCTTCCTGCTAAGAATGCCCTAAACCACCGAAAACTGGGCTCTTAAAAAAACACAAAAACATCTCCGTAGGCGTGTTGAAGTTTTGCAAAAGTATCCGTTGCGCTGTGTCCCAGCCTGAAGCAGAACCTGATAGCACACCACTGCTCAAAATTAATGTCACTCATTTTTAAAACACACTAGAAAAAACCGGTTTACGAAAACAGTCGCAAACAACAAACAAATGACTCTAACAAGTTCAAACTTGTAGTGAAGGTGCATTACATGTTAACCTATCGCCCTTCCAAGTCCCGTCTTCGCAGTGTTGCTAGATCGGGCGTTACATTGCCATTCTCATTACTTAATTTACACACCTCGTATGTTGTAATCTATTACATTATTTTATTAAAAACGGGCTTATATAACGGTCCAATAAATTTAAACCCGAATATTGCAATCGGGGGTTGACCATCGACGTTCCTAGATAAATTATTGTTCGTAATAATGACGGTTTTCCGCTGAAAATTTTATTGGATTCCCCATATTCGGCCAGGCTGGGCCTAATAAAGATAAAACTCCGCAGCAAAAGTATTCACAGCTGTGTCCCTTAAAGGCAAAATTATTCATTTATTCCGACCCTTGAATAGATAAAGATTACTTTGCGGTGATGGGGCTTAACTCGGGACTGGGCTTAAGGAAGAGGAGTTAATATTATGATTGATAACAAGATACAATCTGTCAACAGAATAACGAATCAATTTGTTAGTGAGAAGACTTAATAATATTATTTCAAGTATCTGTTCTTTAAATTGTAAAAAAGACAGAGTTAAATTTGTTTCAAACGATCTTAAATACTAAAAAACTTTTTTAAAGGAACCCTATATTTTTTATCAAGAAATGAAAAGTACTGATTTGGTGGATGCTCTTGTACCCTTAAAACTATTTCTCGCTATTTCTCATGCATGTGAACAGGAGTTGTAGAGTTTTACATGAAACAAGTTCAATAAACAGTTGGAAATAAAGTCTGGTATTACACCATTGGTTTCACTGGGAAGATATACATGCGCATTATTCTTTACCTGTCAAAATCTATTTAAATGAAATATTTCACAATAGGTGGATAGTAGAAGAGGAGCTGTAGGACAGCCTGGACGGTCTCCATATCTTACACCACTCGACTTTTTCTTTAGGGGGCATTTATCACTGATGATATGAGACTACCAGCAGCACTTCAGAATGTTCTTGAGAAAAGTCGGACACACTGCTTTGTTGTCAAGATGGGGGGGGGGGGGGGGTATTTTCGATATTAAGTAAATAAATAAAATACATTTAAAAGTACTAACCGTAGGCGTAGCCTCAAATTTGGTACATTACTGATATTATCAAAATCAGTAAATACTTTTCATTTCTTGATACAAAAGCGGAGGTTTCCATTTAATCAAACTGATACCATGGTTCGAAACGTTATGGTAATATTTTCTTGAATCTGTAGGAGGATGAAGAAATTCATAAATAAGTTGACGCATCCAATAATATTATTTAGACAATGATTTATTATGAATTGTCTTTTCGAGACTTTTGGATTACACTGTATGTATATAAAATTTAGCAAGAATATAGCATGAGAGGGGGAATATAAATATGTAGGCTCGGCCGCGGAATAATTACAATATTAATGAACAAACCTTTTTTAGCTTGGGGACCTTCAGCGACCTCTTTAATGGGAAATACTCATCGTCTGACTTATTCAGAAGCCACGGGTACAGTCAAAGATACGGATTTAGTTTATTAATTATATCAACATGCCCGGACGTCAGACACTGTTCTGTATGCCCACAAAAAGTGCAATTTAATCCAAAAGGCCAACCAAAAATAGGTATAATGGTAGATATATATTTACTTTGAATTAGGAGTACAGCCATGTGTGAAACTAGCGACACACAGTCCATCAATTTCAGCAGAAAATCTGAGGCATGATCTGAGGAATGATATTAATATTTTTATCTAAGTCTAGTCTGGAAAGGTCTTCCTTATTGTAAATTGTTACTAAGTTAATAAATGCAACACAGTCCAATATATACTCAACTTTTTTCTGTTTAGAAAACAGCAGCTGAAGTTTCGTACTGAAGTCAGCAAAATATCCACAAACGCCATGGCAGGATAAGATTAGGTAAACTGCCCCCTATAAAAAATTTAACCTAACATTGGTGCTATTGATTTTGTATTGATCAGAATTTTTTTTTGACCTATTCAATTCACCTTTTCCAAAAAAATATGTGATGCAAGGTATATGTATGGTACATATGTCAGGAGAATTCATAAAAAAAAAATCAACCTTGTATTAATAAAGAAAAAGGTAAAAAAAATACGTACAGATTTTTATTAGGAATTCTTTTGATGCTTCTACAGGTAGAACGTACTTAAAAAACAAAACAAAAAGTAATACAAACCCTTGTACGTATGTCAGTGACTAATATATTTTACAATAAAACTATTATAAAGAAAGGAAAAGCCTGATTAACATCAGTTTTGTTACCTAGGTATCGCCCTCTAGTATCTCGTGTGTTCAACAAAATTGATTCTTTCGATCACCAGAATCTTCCCCGAACCCACGTTAACGGTAAATCCCTTAAAAGATTATGAAGCTGAAATTTACAGTATGTAAATTTTTGTTAAAAATCGTTACCTCTCTGAAAGAGAGCTTTAAATAATTTTTGAGAAAGACTATTAATTTCATGTAGAGAATGTATGAAAAACTGTGTACCGTTAAAAGTTGTCTAGTGCTTTTTTAAGAGAGAGGTTTGCCCGACAACGCGCCGGGACCCGCGTATGCGCAGTAGTACGCCATCCCGGTGCGGGAGGACAGGATATTCTAACGTAGTTTAACACACTTGAAGGCAAACATTCCGAACCCTGGTTATAGTGAAGCTCAAGTATAATGAGAATAAATTCCCGTTCAATAAATATTTTTTTATTCAAACGAACCTTTTTTTCTTCCGCTTATTTTACTTTAATTGGACACAGTGAATATACAGTATGTCGTGATTCTAGAATAATCATAATAGTAGGTGAAATAAATTATTCTGTTTGAAAGTGAGGAACACAAAATGAAAAAAAAAGTTTTTAAATTTATATTGACAATATAATAACTAATACGACCTGAATTATTATAACCGAAATTATGAACTGCTGTATTTATTTTTCGGAATTGTTGGAACCATCTCCGTACCATTTACCACGCCAATTTAAATTAGAAATAAGCAAAGAGAAGTAAAAATAGGAATCGTTTTTTCTCTTCATTTAATAGCGAGCTTAATTAAAAGCAAAGTTCGCATTGTCTCTGTATGCATAAACTTCTTAGTGCATAAGCTGCTACTGCGCTTTTTCGATCATTAAAAGAACTTCAGCACAACTAACTTCTTGCTTGGCTTTAGATGGTGCACTACTTTTTTATGCCTTTAATATCTCGCTGCACAGCTGGGCAGTTCTGATAAAAAAGTGTTCCTTCTTGATCGACGTTCGATATTACAAATTGGCTGCGTTGGCGTTTGAGATCATAGGCGTAGTTAGATAATTTTTAACAGTGAATTGCGAATTACACAGGACCACAAAAGTTTTTTGTGTTTGGAGTCGCTGAACAGACCTTTTCAGTTTTCCTAGTTTACCGCCAGTTTTTATTCTAACCTCAAAAATTCCCACCTCATATTTTACACGGTAGCTTCATTACACAGGAACACGAATACAAAGCCAGGGAAAACTATTCCCCTACTACGTTTTTCAACGCTGCTTCTACTTCCCCAAACAACAAATTTCCCTATTAAAAACACTAAATCAGAAACCATGTCATATACTTAACTAGCTGGTGACGTAATGTTACGGGGATGATCTAACAATAACCCTAAGCCTCAGAAACCTTCAACCCTACGACACACATACTCAAAACACCGTAACCTCGAAAATCTTAACCTCAAAATAACCTATATCTGTATTTTGTTACTGCTAGAGACCAGCAAACGATGAAGAAGCATGAACATGATTCAATCATTACCTTCAATTTCAGAAATCTTAATTGATATAACCCCGGAATTGTATACTCGATATAAGTAGACGATATAGATAGAGGAAGTCAACCAGGGCTGGCTGACTTCCATAAGGTTGTTTTGTCCTAGATCTGGTAGGCCCTAGATATAAAGGTTTTTTAGGTTTATGGGTTTGAGATCATGAGGTTTCTGAATTTCACAGCTATGGAATTTTGAAGCTATGGAATTTCGACGCTATAGAGTTGAGAGATATGATTAGATCATATTCATGTCTCTTCTCCTAGGTTGCTGTAGGTATGTTAAATTTCACAGGTCCTAGATATAGGGTTCTTGAGATTAATGGGATTGAGATTGAGGTTATGGAATTTCAGAGAGATGGGATTTTGGGTCTATGGGTTTGAGAGTCATGATTGGATCATATTCATGCTTTTTCATCACGTTGTTGTCCCAGATTACGGAAAACCTACTTATAAGGTTTTTTAGGTTAATGATTTGGAGGTTATGAGGTTATGGGATTAAGAAGCTTTGGAATTTCATTATGAAGTTGAGAGCCGTGATTGGATCATACTCATGGTTCTTAAGGTTATTGTTAGATCATCCCAGTAACATTACAGTCACCAGCTCTTCAAGTGTATGACACTGTGTTTGATTTAGTGTTTTTCGTGGAGATTTTCGTTCATAGGGGAAGAAATGATAATCGTAAATATATTATGACTTCAGAATTTGATTCAGCGCGTTGAAAAACGTAGGAGGGGAATATTCTTCTCTGGCTTTATGTGCCTTTGTAATCAAACTACCGTGTAAAATGTGTTTTTTGAGGTTAGAAAAAAAACTAGCGGTACACGAGGAAAACTGAGGTGACCCCAAAAACAAAAATTATTCCGGGTCTCTACTTCCACGCATTGTAAAAACTTTTGTGGTCATTAACAAAATTATAAGGAAATTATATAAGGCTATTTTCTCTCTATCTGTCTCTTTATTCTGTGGGATAGTTTTGTTATTTGTTCCGGTTTTTTCCCAATTTCCACTTTTCGGGGGGGGGGAAAATTTTTTTTCCAATTTTTTTTTTTTTTTTTTTTTTTTTTTTTTTTTTTTTTTTTTTGGTTCCCTCTTTTAAAAAATTCCCCTCCTTCCCCCCCCCCGCGCGTTTTTCCCCCCCCCTTTCCCCCCCCCCCCCCCCCCCGGGCGATTTGTTTTTGCTTCAGGATATTTTTTCATAGTTAAAATAAAAGGATAAAAAAAACTATCGATAAAAATTGGCTTATCAGGATCTAAATCAAATTCTCTAAACCCCTATTTAAGTTGACACTTTGCACACAGTCAAATTTTGTTATGGTATACGTTAAGGTAGGTACTTAATAAAGAAAATATTTTGAAGCATTCACGAATTACCTATAGGCAAAGAAAAAAATGTATTATCCTTAGTTACATCATTTTTACTATTGTTCTAATTTACTTGCATCTGCTAATTTTTTATCGAATTATATAAGTTCAAAATGCAACGATATCTCCTTACGATACGTTAATTTTACAAATTTAAGTTGCTATCTTAAAGCATTCTATAGTTATTACCATGTATACAAAAAAAAACAGACACACAATTTTTTATACGATACACACGATACATAAAATCTTATTATTATGTATTGATTAATAAATAATCGTTTACACTTCCAAAATCCATATATTTCTAATTTAGTATTTGATATTTCTTGACAAGGTGCCTACAGCTTACTAAAACCTCTAATTAGAAATCTAAATTAGTTCGTCCCGCTTCTGAATATTCCTTAATTACTTCGCTAAGTAGCTTTTGGCATCTGGGATATCGCCATTATTAAAAATTAATTAAACACCCCTTTGATACAATACCTTACGGAATCGACAATGCAGCCTGAAGTTTGTCATTTCGGCCTCTCGTGGGAAGTTTATACATTTTTGATATAATTAAATTCCAAAACTGATCCCTAATTGACAGACATACGTCGAACTGAAGGGAAACTCCAGGAAAATATCGTAAATAATTTAGAGATTCACGGGATAATCCGCTAGGGAACCGATCGAAAACTTCGGGAAATAAATCATCAGCTCCGAACTGTGTGCTGTTCATGGCTTTCGGATACGTTGAACATACATATAAGATACACGACAAAGAATTTAAGTTTGAACATTAAGAATTTGACAACATGAAACAGCAATTCAAGTTGTAACACTGTATTTACAGATTGCAATATTTGTTGAACATTCAATATCAATACAGTAACACTGATTGCATATGTATGATTGATTGCATAAGTATATGCTATCATTGAAACAACATAGCATGTACTTTGACCAAAATAAATAATGTGTGCAGTGACACCACCACTCAATTATATTGAAGGAAAAACTGTAATGGATCGTTGTATTGAATTTTAAATTTCGCGCTTGACATTCGTTGTTATGCAGTTGGCAGCAGATCCGAAGTTGTCGTGTTGTATTACTTGACATTTGTTATAGTTGTCAGACTTTCGTTTGCGAAATGCCAAAACTCTAGCCCAAAAGCTAATAGTCCATTTCTACCCTTAACAGCTGTTAGAAGGGTATCATATATGAAATTAAAATATTAATTGAAACAAGAGTCCAATATGTTGTTTCAGCATGTAGCAACAGCCCTAAACTTGAATGTTTCTACATTAATTATATTTCACAAAAGCAAAAAACAATGAAATTTTAAAATCACCCAGAAAGCGTAAACCTTAAAAAACCAGAAGGTTACAAATACTGTAGCATTGAAGTGCTATTCCTAATATTTATAATAATTGATATTTACGTACAAAAAACTATACCGCACTGTTTGTAACCGAGTGGTGTTTGTGAGAAGATCTATATATTTTTTTTAAAAGTTTCGAAACTTCCGTGTGCTTTTCTCTACTGATTCTTCCTTTTATTAAAAATAAAAATCTTTACTAACCACTAATTTTTCCTGCTCTTTTTTTGTACTTGCATATTTTTGCACCTTTCTGGTCTTTTAAAATATCTAAATTGGTATAATTATTTATCCTTTTAAAGTCGAAAAAATAGGTTATTTAACAATAAACAAACACAAAGAATCCATATTCTGGTCAAAATTATTTCTAAATATTGAATAATTTTATAACAATCTGGCATCAGTGCACTCTAAAACTTAAACACGTGTTTGATGACGTGCATCGGTTATTATTTTATATGAACTATATATCCTTCAACCTATTTTTTTTGAACCTAAATCATAGACTACTAGATCTAGTGCTTATCTAATACTCAGTGCAACGTCAATAAGTCTAGCGACCCATTACTTCCAGAAGATCCTCATCATCCATCTCTCAATATGGATTTAATTCTCGATACAACCGTGAAAAATGAGACCTTTCCTTTGTCTAATAATGAAACTTTTAATTTCCGTAAAGCTGACTTTTTGGGCTTATATAATCATTTAAATGTACTTGATTAGTCATTTTTAGCCGAGTTTCACGACGTCAATTTAGCATGTGAGGAATTTTATAACCAGTTATTATATGTGTTTGAAATATATGTCCCCAAATCAATACCAAGGCCTAGAAAATATCCACCTTGGTTTTCAAATAGTATTGTCCGCGATATAATGAAAAAAACTGCTTTGTGGAAAAGCTATAAGTTATAAATAAGCTACAAATAATCCTTTTACCTACAATGAATTTAAACATTTGAGAACTAAAATAAAGAATGATACTAAGACTGCTTATGATACATATCTAACCGGTTTACAAAATAATATCAAGTTAAACACTAGACGGTTTTGGTCATATGTAAACTCCAAAAGAAACATGTCGTCTATACCCCATCATGTGATATATAATGATATTGAATATAATAAACCATTAGATATAGTGAATGCCTTTGCATCGTTTTTTAGAAACGCTTATGTGGATAATAACACTGCTATTAATATCAGAAGCGATTTTGACGTGAATAACGGTAATCACTCTTACGTACTCAACGAAGAAAAGTTTTGCAGGCCCTATTAAAATTAAAACTAAAGTTTACTAAGGGCCCGGATGACATCCCAGCTGTTGTTGTTAGGGACTGTGCGTATGCGTTTATTTACCCTCTTAAAATAACTTTTGATTTATGCTTAAGAACAGCGATATTTCCCGATCGCTGGAAATTATCTAGAATATGTCCGGTTTTCAAGAAGGGAGACAAATTAAGCGTAGAAAACTATCGTCCCATCACAATTATCTGTAATTTTGCAAAAGTTTTTGAAATTTCTTTATATGATAGTATTTATAGTGAAGTTCAGGGACAGATTACTAATTGTCAGCATGGGTTTGTAAAAGGCAGATCGACAGTAACAAACTTATTTTCTGTCACCCAATTTATATCTGAAGCTAGACGCAGGGAAGCAGGTTGACGTCATATATACGGATTTTTCCAAGACGTTTGACAAGCTTGATCACGAAATTCTTCTGATTAAGTTAAATAAAAATGGTCTGTCTGACAATTTAGTATCGCTATTATTTTACTATAGACTAACAGGAAACAATTCGTTGAATTTCGTAGTTTTAAGTCAGATCAAATCGCTGTTACGTCTGGAGTGCCGCAGGGGTCAATTTTGGGACCATTGTTATTTGTTCTTTTTATTAATGATATTGTGTGTAATATTGATGTCAACTGCTTGTTATATGCTGACGATATGAAATTGTTTTATTCGGTTTCGGACATTAATGATTGCCTCAGACTCCAAAATAGTCTTAACAACATAAACGACTGGTGTAATCTCAATAATCCGATAGCTTTTGATTATCTACTTAATGGGTATATGTTAAATATATCAGAAGAATTTACTGACTTGGGCGTTCTCTTTGATTCGAAACTTAGTTTTAATAAACATATTGAAAATATCGTTTTCTCCGCATATAGAAACTTGGGTTTTGTGATAAGAAATTCAAATGGTTTTAATGACATCCACTTGTTAAGTGCACTCTACAAGGCCTTTGTCAAATCTAAGCTGGAATATGCGTCCCTTGTTTGCAACCGTGGATATACTAAATATAGTAAAAATATTGAAAACGTACAACGTCGCTATTTAAAATTTGCTACATATAAAATCGACCATGTGTATCCTGCCATTGGCTGTGATCATGGCGAGTTGCTTAACAAATTTTCCTTTCTTAGTCTGGAGGACCGCAGAAAACTCTGCTCTGTTCTGTTTTTACACAAATTAATCCACAACCTGATTGATTGTCCGAATATCTTAGGTCTGCTAAATTTTCATGTACCTACAGTTGAAACACGTAACCAGAAAATGTTTTACCTTGCTACTCCTCGTACAAATGTTTTAAAATTTTCACCACCGCACTTTATGTGCGAAACTTATATGTCTTATGCAGATCAGCTTGATATATTTCACTCTTACGTTGCACACATACGTAGCATATTTGCCAAATAATGTTTATGATGTCAGGTACATAAATTTTGTACTTTTAGTATTGCTGTAAAAAAATTAATTTTTTAGTTTTGCTTATACTTATAGTTGTTTTTTTTTACCATAGGATTAAGGTTATATTCAATGTATAATGTTCATTGTGTTCAATTTAACTAAAAAAAAAAATTTTTTTCTCCTTTCTTTCTATAACTACATTATTTTGTATTTTCCCCATCCTGTAAATGGTTTTTACTGTGGGATGATGTATCTAAAATAAATAAATAAATAAATAAAAATAAATATCGAGTGTGTACTGACATATCTATAATGCGTTTTAAATAAACTAACAACGCGGTTCTGCAAGGCTTAACTACAGAAGGACTCATTTGAGGGATGAAATGCTACTAATTATATACACTACTTATTATAACACATTCAGTTGTCCATTTTCCTATTGTACAAATACCTACTAGGGCTAGAACAAAATTCTCGGATACCGACCGTCTTCCAGGCGGCCGCGTGTCGGTATCCCGTATTCCAGGTGGCCGTGGCTCGGCCAGCGGGGCGGGGGCCGGGACGATTGCGACGCGAAACAGGTTCCGTATTTATTTAGTCCTTTCAAGGTCGCGCGCCTGTAGTTGTGCATTACTGATTGTTATACTTAATTGATATTATAACGATGGTTAAAACGCCAGCCCATTTGCCTATCAATTAAAAAAAAATTGTGCAGGGTTTTCCAGATTTGTAGTGTTAAAGCTACCACTGTGTACTGTGAAATCTGCAAGTGTTACTTACATGTTTACAGAAAAGGACAATGTGAAAAGCACGTAAAGTCGCTAAAACACCGAGAAAATAAACGAAATGGAATCCCAAGAAGTGAATTCCTATATGAGAACGACGAGGTGTAAGAGTGTGACAACAGATGCGGGAAAAGTAAGAGAAAACAATATTACTTAGTAAGTCACTATTTATTCACTGCAGCATGCATGCTCAAGTTCGACTCTGGCATGTACCATTTGGTTCTAGCCCTAACAAATACAAAACTTTTTTTGTAGACCTGTAATTATGTTAGCTTTGGCTGAATATAATGTACCAAACATTATTTCTTTATTTCATTTAGAAATCATGACAGTTTCCTGACGCTGTCATTAAGTCAAAATTCATTTTTGACGCCTGATTTGTATTCAGAGACCGAAAACTTATGAATATGCATTTAATATCAACATTTTACATTTCGGTGAAATTTGACAACTTGTTGACAGCTGTCATTAAGTCGAAATTCATTCTTGACTTCGGATTCGTGATAAGAGACCCAAAAACCCATAAAAAAGGTCATAAAAAATAAATAAATGTTTTCAAGAAATCTCCGCTAAGAGTTTATGGGGGTGGAAAGAAAAAACGACACGGAAAATTTTGATTTTGTCAAATTTAGTTATGGGTCTGATTGCAAAGATAGAACTGTTTTTGTAGATCTGTGTAATTATTCAGCTTTAGCAAATATTAGTATACAGTATGGAACAGCCAAATGGAATAAATTCAGTAGCTCCATTATTATACATTTTTTTTTAGAAAATTCTGAGACACGTCAATTTCTAATTCTAAAATGACATCTTGCGACGTAGAAATGTCATACCTAAATTCAACCCCCTTCAGGTGACAGCTACAACCTCTAAATTTTCAAATTGGAAGTAGGGGCTTGTGATACTTCATTTGAAAGGTATTTTCATTCTCTACTCAAAACTGCTATGGTTTTAAATTTTATTGCAGAAATTAACAAGAAAAAAAAGTTTCTCTTAACAAGACAAAAAAATGCATAATAATGGAGCTACTGAATTTATTCCATTTGGCTGTTCCACACTGTATAATATCAGTACGTAAGTATATGAATTATCATATACGTACATTACATAGTTATCTCAATTGCTTAATATTAATACATAATCATTTCAGCTACGTTTGTCCTTTACCGTTTAATACTAGCTGCCTGGGCCATACTCCACACAATAGTATTTAATTAAATACTTCTTAATTAAGGTGGTGGCGCTTCTTTGAATAACTGCATTGTAGAGAGGAGTTGCTATAAAAGAGCATCTTGGTTAATTAACTACACTGCACAGTCCTGATTTATTCTAGGAGTAATAGAGGAGCGGTAAGGCCCTAACAAGGCTTTCGGGATGGCATTCAGAAACAGCAAGGTGGCCGAGTTCACATAAGAAAGCTGCTCCTTTTTATGTTCGTATTTGTTAACGTGAAAATAATTTATTCTCGAGGTTTCGTGTTCTCGAACAAGCTTCACCAAAAATTATAGTGAATCATTTATTACACAAAATGTTTGAGGAATTGTAAAAAATAAATACCTATTCCTACAATTTTACTAAAATATTTTATTGGCTTAATGTTTAAAATGTTCTGAAACGTCGAGATTTTGTTTTACAAAAAAAAATCTGTCTGTCTGTCCGTTAATCTTTCTTGTGTACACGATAACTCGGGAACTCGTTAAGATATCAACTTCAAATTTGGAACACTTATGTACCATGATTAAATCTGGAGCTGATTGAATTTTGAGCTTAATCAGTTGTGGGGTTAGGGGTTAAATGGGGGTAATACACTTTTTCCTTGACTATCGGTAATTCGTAAACGATCAACATATGCAGTACAAATTTGAGATACACGTACAACATAATAGACTTTACAAATGTACAGGTTTTTAGTTTAATAGGGTGGGAGCTTCAGGGGGTCGAAAGGGGTAAGTATTTAAAATAGGGCAAATATTTTTTTATACATTAATTTTAGTAATTATAGAGTGAACAGAGCTCTAAAAAAACCTACTCTTCTTCGCCCTCCTTCCCAGGGGTAGGTTGATAATTAAAATAAAATGTAAGGGAATTATTTAAAAAAATGTGAAAACATATGTATGGCTAAGCTAAGTCATATATTTATTCTGATTTAGGGGCGTGGACAAGGGGGTTGTATTTTAATATGAATCAAGAAAGATATTTATGTGACATGTGGTTTTATGGGTTTTTGAGGTAGAGGAATTCAAATATCCCATGGATAAACATCTACTCTCATTGTTACTACCATGCCCATTTACAATACATTAGTTATGAGCATTGATTATAAAAGTAATATCGGCCATAAAGGTCATGCAGATCATAAAAGTCATATAGTTCGTATGAGTCATAAAGATTCTGCAGCTCATAAAGGTTACACTGTTGATGGTCATGAAGTTCAGATTGGTCATAAACGTCATATTGGTCATATTGGCCATAAAGATCATATTGGTCATCAAGCTCATATTGGTTATGAAGGTTATAAATATAATATTGGTCATGAAGGTCATATTGGTCATATTAACGACAAAAGTCATTTGAGTCATAAAGGCCACTAAGGTCATATTAGTCATAAAGGTCGTAAAGGCAGTTTTGGTCATAAAGGTTATCTATAATCTTGCTTTTGTCTGAAAATCAATAACTTTTTTCTAATTTCAATAATAAACTTGAAAAAATGAAAATGTTTTTTTCATGAAAAAATAATGAATACTAACCCGTTAAAAATAAATTGCTTTTAAGTCGGCCCCTTCATTTTTAATTTTACATACTAGTGTTTAAAAGTACCATACATATTTCCGCACTATTGCTTAAAAACATACCATTTAAATTGTATTGAATGTCAAAATGACCGCTTTTCAAGACAGTTTGATAGATGGGCATTCTACAATTAAATTGACAGTAATTTACAGCCTTTTAAAGGAGTCTAGCTCTGACATAAAATCGCTGTAGAGGGTCGTAACCCTTACAATTTTTTACTATCATAATAATTATTATCTAAACCAAAAGAATTTGAAAAACATTTGACTGAAAATAAAAATCAACAAGGGTATTTTATGCAAAAATTCTCGTTTCCAGTTCTTTAAAGGGTTGTACCTCTAAGACAAAGGGTGTTAGAGGGCGGTCGCCGTTTAAATTTTTGATCAGCATGAAAACTATCTAAATACAAGGCCTCAAAAAATTTAACTCAAATTATTAAGTTAAAAAAAATAATTAAATTGTGCTGGAGAGTCCTACAATGCATAGATATGAGTAAACATGGGAATATTTATATGGAAGGTGCTTTAGATAGCAACATGAGGACATTGGTACGGTATTGCGGTAAGGATTAAGGGAGGAGTGCAAAAGCACTTAATAGGTGGTTTTATTTACAATTCCTTTTGTTACATTGTACATATATCTAGGTTATTTTGGGTATTGTGGATATTATAACGTCATCTGAAAACTTGGTCCCTTCGGTACGATAGCAGTTTCGCGATTAATTTACACAATTCCTAATAGGTTTTCTCTGGCAGCATGCAAAGTAGCGACGGGAGGGCCGCGAAAAGGACGAAGAGCGAAAATAAACTGGGATTAGGTCGAGATGAAAGCCAACAAAACCGCCTCTCCAGGGGATTTCGCAAACGTGCTGACCGTTCACGGTCCAATAATGGAATAGTTGTAAAAAATCAATAGAGGCCCGCGTCGCGCACTTTTAAAATATTCAGAGGGCAATTCCGAAATACGTAGGTAGCGATATGAAATACATATTTGTTTGTTTTCCACGACGCACATAACAAAATTGTATGTTGCGAATCGAATTAGAGGATGTGGTATTGTCTGTTTTTAAAGTAGGAGCAGCAAACTGTAAAATCAAATTTATACTGAAAAATAACTAAAAAATTTACTAAACTATACTGGAGGTTCCTCTGAAACAAAGGGTGTCCACGAATATACATACACTCAATAACCACGAAGATACATACACTCAATAATTTCTGAGCGGAAATAGATACGCTTTTCGGGTTTTCACTATTACAAATGGTTCAAAATATGAAGTCTTTTAGCCTTTTTACGGTTTCCCCTTAACGAACCCAGTAGCGGCTGGTGAAATTTGAAATTCTCGTATTTTCTTAACTCTTAAATGCATAATTTCTTTTTTACTGAATAATTTTTTTTTAGGTTCATAGAAAATGAGAAAAACATTTAAAAAGATCAAAGAAGAATAGAAGTGAAAAAAAGATTTTCAACATTTTTTGCAGTTGCAAAAATTCTACATGTGCACAAAATACGTTTTTATGAAAATACGTTACTAGTGAAACAAACAATTTTAAAACAATTATTTTTTTGTTAAAACAGAATAAATTTAAATCTGTAAATTAATTTAGTTAAATATTTACATTAGTTTTGGACAATTTTTTACTGAATATGTCTTGAATTAAACGTGTATTCATTTGGTCATTTTCATTCTCCTGTACTTCAATTATTAATGATAATATAATGATAATTACTGAATATCATGATACTTTTTTTTTTGGTTGGATCTCATTTTGATCCTGATCACTTTTTTCTGAATCCTTTGTATATACATAGGATCTGCAATACTGTCCGATCAGAAAAGATAATTTTTTCAAAACCAAGTGATTTTTTTTATGATTGTTTTACTTAAAATAATAATTTAAAGTAAGTATGTTAAAAAAAATAAGTTTTGAACTCATTATTGTGACAATTGTTTGCCTTGATTTGTGATTTGTGATTTGTTTTGAACTCATTATTGCCATTGATTAAATTTATTTTTGGTGACTGCCATAATGATAAGAATGAAACTGCCTGGCGTGCCTAAATTCCCTAATTATTGTGATCTCAGTTGATAAGCTTGATGTTAGTTTATTTAATATAGGTTACTTATAATGAGCCATAAAAAAAAGTCATCAAAGTTGGAAGAGCAAAAGACGTATTTCTATTTTTAACCTTATAACATTATTGAATTGTCAAGGCTGTTACATTATGTGACAGTCATTATTTATTTTACAATTCTGACAGCTATTTGTCAAAAGTTTCATTTTGAGCTTCAACATAACCGCTATTTCCATCTCTCTCGTTCATAGCCAGATTTGACGCCATTTTTTTTATGGATTTATAATGTAAGTTACATTACAATATATCATTGATGTTATTTGTGAAATTTAGTAAGTGAAACTGAACTTAACCGCCCGTCATTATCTAATTATTACTAAACTAATATAACAATTGTAGGGGTTAGAATAGAAAGGGTATAAGTACAATTTTTTTAAAATTATGGGATAACTGCGTTTTCTTATAGGTGAGATGCCTATTTATTGGAATAAAAATGGTGCAAGTGATTTTAAATACATTTATCGACATATATTGCGTAGTAGAAAAAATCTGATAAACGAAAGTACAGATTTTGTTGGCAGAAAAAAGGATACAAATGCAATTGTACCCTTTTTATTCCAACCCCCAATATACTAAACAATTACTGAGTTTCAACCGATCCAATAACACCTATTTATACTTTTCTGTTTTGTGCTATATAAACACGTAATGGAAAGTGATGAAGAAATAGAAAGTGCTGAAGGTAAGTTGCTGTGTCATATATATTATTATGTTATAATAAATACCAACAAAATCTGATGAACGCTAAATTTAAAAAAAAGTTACTCAACTCGAAGAAATACACCATAAATTTTTGGAGCCGGGCCACACATACATGGAGTGTAACAGATCATTTGGACTAATAAAAAAATGTAAAAAAGGAAATTTCCGCAAGTATTTACACCACAAGATTGGAGTAATGTAATAGGATCAGCTTCTAAACGCTTCAAGATACGAGAAGATAAGATGATACGAGAAAAGAAGATTTTTATTCATTTGCTCATCTCAATGCCACAATAGGCGATCCAAAAAAAGGACATAGAGAAACAAAACTTAAGAAAAACTTCCGAGACATATGTTTTCCAGTTTAAGATTGATGATGATTTTCCATTTACAACATGCGAGTGCCCTTTTTTTGGGTAATGGTCGACCACCAAGAGATTTGCAGAAAATATTTTGCTCAAAGTTGAATGAAAATCCTATTAATATTTCAGTAGAAAAATGGAAAAATTTGCAAACACTTCTAGAATATATCCACCTGTATATCATAGCTTTTATAAAGATCTGAAGCATGGAAGTAAGAAAACTAAAACCAAAGGCAAGAAAAAAAGAAATCAAACTTCCAAAACCACTGCTTCTACGTCAAAAAATACACAGAATGATACTTATTTCGGTGATACGGATTCTGAGTTTGACGACGACGTGGATGATATACCTATACTGAACTCTGATTCTGACAATAGTGAATAGATTTGTTTTCTTAATTTTGGGAATAAAGTTTGTTTTTGCACATATTCTTGTTTTATTTTTACTTTATTAAAAAAAATGTTTGGAATAAAAAGGGTGTAAGTGCTTTTTTTTTTGATAAATATGAGTATTATCCTAAACAACTTTTGAGCTAAAAATTCTGCCATTTTTTAATTAATCAAAATAAAATTAGATTTTGCATAAATGTTTTCCTTACTTTTTTATAGTTACTTAACTTTAAGCTCAAATATCTTCAAACAATGAAAATGTTACTTATACCCTTTTTATTCTAACCCCTTCAGTTACAATTTAACTAGTTACACTATATCTACGAAATTTTTATTGCTGATTCATACGTAAATGTTGATTAATTACAACAGTATAAATAAAGTTGATGTCATAAGAAATAAACGTTTTTTTAATATATACTCTGTAATACATTCACGTGATCATCTTTTATACAGTTGATTTTGGAATGAAAAAGCAAAATGATTTTGATGGAACCAATAGGATCGGATCCGGCCGGATCCGGCCGGATCGATGGAAATCCGCTCGGATCCGACCGGATTGAAATTGGTGCCGGATTGCAATCCCTACTCATGAGTCGTAAACATAACATGTTGAAAAGGTTACAAAGTTGCAGATCTACGACAGGAAAAAAATGTTTACTAAAACCCTAAAGGCACAATTTTGCATATCTGCAACAAAAAAAAAACTACTTCCTTTAAGGAGACAACCTTATGTTTTACCTTATTTATATTATATGATTTAGTCAAGTGAAATGTGGAAACATTGGATGTGGATGTAGTGACTTCATTGACAGACGTTTTTCTTCTTCAATTTAAAACATCGTATGTGTAAAGCCGACATCGGCCAGTTATGAAAAAGGACAAACAGAAGTGAGAGAACAGATAAAAAGCAACCGCATACGCATCGAAGGTAGTAGGGTAATAAGACCGGCCTTTCACCACGCTACGCTAGTCGTTAACCTTTAGACTGCCGGCATTTTTCCCTTATAAATGGGTATTTTTGAGGGGCAAAGTTTATATATATAAACATCTAATACATCTAGAGTAGTTGCCGAGGTCACGGGTGGCTCATATATGAGCCAGGCCGGCTGGCAACGGTCGAGGCCAATGTTAAAAATTTTCATTGTGTAAATTACTATATATTTATTTTTAACCGAATGTGCTTGATATTATAATGTAATAAGCTACCAAAAACAATCTAAAATATATTTAGTCACCAATAAAACCACTCATAAACGTGAAAAAAGCGATCAGTTACACTGAAATAATATTTTTTTCTTCATCCCTAGACTTACATATTTTCATACGTATATATTTTCATACGTATATATGTTTATACTTATATATTTATATAGTTATAGGTAGAAATTCAATATTTTACTTTCGAATTCAATGGAACACATTATATTCAAGTATCGCTAAAAAATATTATTTATCCTAAATACAGTAATTCAAGTAAAAAACTAATAAGTTATTCTATGTAAAAAAAAAATAATTTGAAATAACCGATAAAAAGTCAATAAAGAATTTTGAAAATATCACCCCTTTCGCTAAGGGTGGTTTCGGCATCTCAATCAATTGCGGAAAATTTTAGGATTTTACAGATTTTACAGCGTGCTTCCCAAAAAAATCGTGTAAAAAGTCAATACCCACCTAAAAACGAATTTTTGAAAATTTCACCCCTCGCAAGGGGTAGTCTCGGTATCTCAATCAATTGCGGAAAATTTTAGGATACATTTTACAGATTTTACAGGCTATTTACTAAAAAAATCAGTAAAAAGTTCAATAACGAGTTCTTAAATATTTCACCCCCTCGCTAGGGGGGTAGTTTGTGGTACCTCGATCGACTAGAAATAATTTCAGTTGTATCCTTTAGAGATCAGAGAGCCTATTAAATGGGAAAAATTCACTATAATATCTGTATTCATCACTAAAACTATTATTATATTACTGTCCCATACATGAGCCAGCCGGCAGTCTAAAGGTTAAAAGAAGAAATGTTGAATTTGTCCTTTTTCACAACCAGCCGATGTTGGCCTTACACATACTGTACATTTAAAATGGTCTTATGATAGTAAACCCATATTATTTTTAAATTTCTACAAACGCAGCAGTATCTACTTGTTTACGTGCTCCGAACATCGCCAATAAATGAAAACAAAATAGAAAGAGACAGACGAAATGAAACGCATATTACTCCGTCCCTCACCACCTCTTTTTCTTGTTTGTTCGGAGTTTTACAATCGTTTCACGGGGCCCACTTCCGTAAAACGGCCGATAAACTTTCGTGTCTTATTTTATATATTCCAATTTTGTGAGTTCTCCATAGAACGGGGTTGGTAAATAATTTTTTTTTTCTATGATCGAGCGCGTGTACTTAGTTTAGGTTACCGTATATGGAACCGAAGTAAGTAAAATTAAAAAATAATATTTTGCGGATGGCTACGCTTCTTGGACGGTAGTGGAGATATCAACAGAATTTACCTTTCCTTAACTTAAAATAAATGTTTATTGAAGTGAAATACCAAAGTGGATAATAAAATAACTTGAGTTTTTTTGTGTCGTCATTTAATCTAAATACAAAATAAGCGACGTCGTAGCTTGAGAATAACAGACGATGTGAAAATGGTGTATATTGAAACGTGTTTTTTTTTTTTTTGAAAAACAAAACGTCAACTTGTCTGAGTCTTTTTTGTAAAAGCTTTCTCAAACAAAGATATCGAATTTATTAGAAACCTTACTACCTCACTGTATACAGTGATAGACAGAAAGTTTGAACCAAATACAAATAAAACTTACTTCACTTTACATATACAGGGAGTACAAGAAAGTAAGTTTTATTCGATTGGAATGCCATGTTTGTGTTTATAAATTTAAATTTATTATGTTATTACGATATAGAAATATGTTCATTTGTATAATGTTCTTATTCGTTACATGTATATTTAAAAAAATACTTCTTTGTTATATCTGTGTACAATAAAAACAATTATTAAAGAGATAAATGAGATACCCACAAACAAACAATTACAGACTGTATAGGAAAATCAAATTATTTTTTTTGTGCCAAAATTTAGTTTAATAAACAAAGACAAATAAAAAATAGGAAAAATACCGTAGAATTGAATGAACTACTTTATTTTGAGTATCATGGCTTTATTTTCAAAATGGCGTCAAAGTTCGCCAAAAACAGTTTTTTTCATTAAAAAAAAAACTTATAATAACAAAGATTTTGAGTCCAGCCCGATGTTAATTGATAAACAAATATAGGTAGGTATTAGTTATGGCAAAAAACCTCAAAAAATAGTTTTTTTTAACTTCTGTATCTTTAAAACAAAAAAGATTTTTTTTAAGAAACTTTCAAAATATGCAGTCTTTGACAAATGCATTTTTGTAAAATTGCAAAATATTTGATAGTTTTTGAAAAAATTGAGTTTTTTGAAAAAAATACATTTTTTCATGTTTCAATTAAAATACAATAATGCAATTACTGACCCATCTTGGGTTTACAATTTTCAATAAGAGTTGTACTGTACAAATAGTGCGCGTATTGCAAAATAATTCAGATCAGAATATAATTTGTATTTTTTTTTGTTTACACTTTCTCTGATGTACCTTACCTATAATTTAGGTAATATGTATGTAAAAAAAAACTAGCTATAGGTAGTGTATTTACTGTAATACTTATATGTAGTACGTAGTGCTTAAATTGATAGGTTTAAACGGCTCTGCCGCCTTACCTCTGTAAATAATAATAATAATAATTGGAAATATGCGAAAAATCTACCGAAACATTAACTTCTTTTTTCGGGTCGAAAAATGTAGATTTTTTCTTGTAGTTGAAATTTAATTGTATAAACTTCATTATTACCATTTGAAAGCTGATATTTTTTCATGAATTAAAAAAAGAGATTCTCAACAGGAGCCGAGAAAATTTGTTATTTTTTTTTTAAAAAAAATCTACGACCTCATTTATTAATATTACGGTCTGAAATTTACACATGTTGTAATTTAATACTTGTACTTCAATATAAAAAACAATTCGCAATGATTAACTCCCTTTTTTACAGTAAACTTAATGTTGGTGGGCCCTGTAAAATGTTAGCTCCGCTTGACACGTTGATGAGCGTGAAAGACTGTGTCAGCGTTCTCAATTAGTGCTCAGCGTGGGCTCCCTCAAGATTGAGTACCATTTTTTCGAAATCAAACAAAGACCACATGCGAATTTTGTACAAATTTTGTACATTTTTGTACAACCAAGAATGATTTTTGTACACCTTGTTTAACCGGCCAAAATCGAAATAAAAAATGGTACCCAAACTTAAGGTCTGTGTACACTTTTTCCAGAAACAAATTTTAATTATGCCACTAAAGAGGTCGAATTTTGTACATTTTTGTACACCCTTCAAAAATGAAAAAATCAAGTGTCAAAAGTGGTACACAATCCTGACAATTTTTGAAAACTTTTGAAAAATTCATATATTTATACGTCATCATATAGAGTGATTTTTGTACATTTTTGTACAATCAAGAATTATTTTTTGTACACCCCATTTAACGGGCCTAAATCTAAATGCAAAAATGGTACTAAAACTTGAGGTATGTGTACCGGGTGGGCAAATTTCGATGTTTTTATAGGGTATCTCGGTAACTGTAAGGGCTATGGAAAAATGAACCCACCTTTCCCGACCTCTTTTTTCGAGATAAATTCATTGGTGAAAACCAGAATTTGCTATATCTTTTCGTTTTCGAGTTGTAAACGAAAATTGATTTTTTTGAGTTTTCGATTGGTGTCGATAACTCGGTTGTTTGTAAAATTAGAAGAAATCTGTTTGCACGTTCTGCAGGCACTTTTTTAAGTAGAATAGGATTTCCTTAACAGATTTTTTATATCTTGTGTAGTTTTCGAGTTATGGCATAAACTTCTATTTTTTTAAATGGAAACCATAGTTGGCTATGATTTATCTAAAAAGGGGATTTTTTTCTCTTTTACAACGATATATAGTTTGTGGGGTCTATGATGAGTGTTTATGCGGAAACAGTTAAAAACATATGTTTTCTAATAAAGGACAGTATAGTAATTTCAATGATTTTGCACAGTAGGCGCCTGTCATTTTGAAAACAGAACAGTTGGATATTGGGATGTAAATACACAGTTACACATTACTGTTTGATTAATTGTTTATGTTTGGTTTTTGCTTGCATTATAGTTTTAAAGTTTCGATTAAAGAAATTGACAAGGCGCGATGGCGTATCAAAATTACGAAAAATTTAATATGCTAGAGTGTTTTATTCAAAATGGATATAATTCTGAAGCTGCATCGGAAGCATATTTTAATCGCTACCCTGAAAGGAGACAACCTAATATGTCCATCTTTGGTAGACTAAAAGGAAACCTCGTTGAATACGGAGGATTTAATAAACCAAGACCAAAAAATTATCGTATTCAAGATGCTGAGGATGTTGCCATAAATGTTGTTGGTATGGTAGTCGTAAATCCTTCAATTTCAAGTAGGCAAATTGAAGCAGAGTCTGGTATATCGCGACGAAGAGCACTTTCAGTTTTAAAAAAACACAAATTTAGACCTTATACAATAAGGAAACAACAACAGCTCCTTCAACTGATCCTGAACGCCGACTGGATTTCTGCAATTGGTACCTACAACAAATTGAGCAAGACCAATTATTTTTTAAAAATATCATTTGGACAGATGAAAGTTACGTAAGTAGTGCCGGAATTTTCAACCGACACAACAAACATTATTGGTCTGAAGATAATCCTCATCAGACTGTTGATGTTCAAAATCAAGGACGTTTCGGTTTTAGTGTATGGTGTGCCCTATATAATAACCGCATTTTTAGCTTACCAACTTTATGATGACAATTTAAATGGTCAACGGTATTACAATATGATAAACTACCACATAGTAGAAGAATTTTTAGACAACTTGCCACTTAACGAAAGACGACATGTATTTTTTCAACAAGACGGGGCACCACCCCATAATACTAATTTAATCTCGGAATTATTAAATACTAATTTTGGGGAGAAATGGATAGGGAACAATGGGCCAGTAAAGTGGCCTCCTCGGTCGCCAGATCTCTCACCGTTAGATTTCTTTTTTTGGGGAACCATTAAAGACAATTTATACAAAAAGACAAATAATACACTGGTTCAACTGAGAGAAAATCTTATAGACTGTCTGAATTCCGTTTCAAATATTCACATCTATAATGCAACAAAAAGTGTTTCAAAGCGATGTGAACTGTGCATCGCAAACAACGGACGACAATTTGAAAACTTTAAGGTAAATAATCATGCTCGTATTTTTTTTAATCTGTCTAGTTTTGTTTTTGTAAAATATATTGTATCGTATTTTTTACATACATTATTTGTTACAAATTTGATTGTTAAGTGTGTTAAACTTTCTTGTTATGAATATGTTATAATTAATTATTAATTAGTCACTAATATGTCATAATTAGTTATTTAAGTTTAATATACCATTCATTATATACGACTGTTACTATGTATTTATGTTACTTTTCGCAGGAGTAAATTTCCATAGCAACAGTTATTATTATTAAAACATTGTTGTAACAATGTGTTACTATAGAAACTTACTCTTCCTGCAAAGAAAAAACAAAGTAAGTATACCTATACAAAAAATTAAAATTTTTAACTGTTTCCGCATAAACACTCATCATAGACCCCACAAACTATATATCGTTGTAAAGAGAAAAAAATCCTCTTTTTAGCTAAATCATAGCCAACTATGGTTTCCATTTAAAAAAAAAAAAAGAAGTTTATGCCATAACTCGAAAACTACACAAGATATAAAAAATCTGTTAAGGAAATCCTATTCTACTTAAAAAAGTGCCTGTAGAACGTGCAAACAGATTTCTTCTAATTTTACAAACAACCGAGTTATCGACACCAATCGAAAACTCAAAAAAATCAATTTTCGTTTACAACTCGAAAACGAAAAGATATAGCAAATTCTGGTTTTCACCAATGAATTTATCTCGAAAAAAGAGGTCGGGAAAGGTGGGTTCATTTTTCCATAGCCCTTACAGTTACCGAGATACCCTATAAAAACATCGAAATTTGCCCACCCGGTACACTGTTTCCAAAAACAAATTTTAATTATATCATTAAAAATATCGAATTTTGTACATTTTTGTACACCTAAAATTTATTTTTGTACACCCTTCAGAAATGAAAAATTCAAGTGCCAAAAGTGGTACTCAATCCTGACAATTCAGACCTCAAGTTTGAGTACCATTTTTGTATTTCGATTTAGGCCCGTTAAACAGGGTGTACACAAATCATTCTTGGTTGTACAAAAATGTACAAAATTCTCATGTGGTCTTGTTTGATTTTGAAAAAAATGGTACTCAATCTTGAGGGAGCCCTCAGCGTGCCTGGGGTCGACAGATCCAACAGTCGCGTCATAGTCTTTCTACCCATAGTCTTTCTACCCATACACAGTCATAGGGGCCCGGGCAGCCGGGTGGGGTAAAACCCCCCCCCTCCCCCCCCCCCCCCCCCCCGCGCCCCCCTTCCCCCCCGGGGGGGGGGGCCTTTTTTTTTTTCCCCCCCTCCCCCCCCCGGGTTTTTTTTTCCCCCACCCCCCCACCCCCCAATGGGGGGGGGGGGAGGCCCGCCCCCCCCCCCCCCCCCCCCCCCCCCCCTTTTTTCCCTTTTTTTTGGTTTTTTCTCTTCTCCCTTATCCCCCCCCCCCCCCCCAACAAAAAAATCCCCCCCCCCCCCCCCCCCCCCCCCAAAAAACCAAAAACCCCCCCCCCCCCCCCCCCCCCCCCCCCCCGGCCCCCCCCGTGGCCTCCCCCTGGTTTTTTTTTGGGGGGTAAAAGGTTATTATTATTTACCCCCACCACGCGTATAAACGTGTCGAGCGATGCAATGCGAAAAAAATGTGATTTTTAGCCGTTTTTTTCCAATAACTAATACACTTGTTTCTCACTTGACATCGGGCTGAGCTCAAAATCTTTGCTATAAAAAGTTGTACAACTTTTGTCTAAAATATTTTACTTTGGACGCCATTTTGAAAATGAAGCCATGATATTCAGATGGGGTGAAGTAGTTCATTCAATTCTACGGGATTTTTCCTATTTTTTACATGTCTTTGTTTATTGAACTATATTTTGGCAAAAAAAGCGAGGTATTTTCGACAATTTGATTGGCCTAGTAATTCTTGAGGGGTTCGCGGCTGCAGCTACGAAAAAAATGAACATATTTTCAAGTTTTGTCTACTGCGGTCAAGGGCAAAGAAACTTTTGGTGCATTGTAGTTCTGTTAAAGTAACTACATTGGTCAGTGACATTTTGTGGCAGATAGCAGATACCCATAGTGTGACAAACTAAATCTCTATCAGCGGGTTTGCATTCCATCTAATAGACTTGACTCTTTTATGACTTATTTTAAGTCTATCTGTCTGAGTGTAAGCGTATTAGGAGTGAAAGAGCAACGAAAATTGAACTGCGCCCAGTAAAAATACAGGCATAAAAAAGTAAATTCTAAGAGTGTCCTCTCTAATACAACCTATCTTCCTTAGCTTCGCAAAGAGACTTATTCAGGCCTGGAATAGACTGTATATATCATTGAAAAAAATAATTTAATTAGAACACTTGCGAATACAAACAGTAAGTCCCGACTCTGCGTCGTGAGGTCAATAAATATTAGAAGTCCATTTGAAACGGAGGGTAGTAATTTAAAAAGCAAACCAGCCGGGCTAATAACCGTGGTTCAGTGCTTCAGAAAATGAGATTCCCGTCTTAAAACATTAATTTGTTTTCGCAGTGCAGCCGTAAAAGTTCTCTAGGCCTGGCCGTCTTTTCGATTCGCTTAAAAATTATTATTCTAGTGAAAATGTGCATTATATGGCTAGCGAGGTATTTTCTTAAGGGGCACCCTAATTAATGGCAAATTACTTCGGAGGCTTTGCTCAAGGGGAAAGCGCTAAGGGCCTTTATGTAAGAGCGTTTTACATTTTTTTGTAATTTCTTTAAATCAAGCGGGATATTGAAACCCCGGGTAAAAATGGATAAAACGTTTTACGAAACTTCGGCCTGTAGAACGGCTTTAATACAGTGACGTAAAGCAAAATCTACACTTAACTAAAAAAAAAAAATCTTTCCATATTAAAGTTGAAATGTTGGAAGGAGAGGAGACCATCATTATGGTATTTCTATTAATTTCTATTAAACATAGACAGGAAGTTTTTACTGCGCATTATGTCAATAGAATCATTGTTTCAAAAGAAACGTTAAAATGTAATATGCCAGTTTGTTTGCACCGTTTTTGCCTCTTTTTTTAAAATATTATCGAATATATACATACAGGGTTTGTCCGGAAAGTAATGTCAGTGAGATTTGAAAAATGGTTTTTATTGGTACTATGTGTACAAATCTTTAGAAAATTTCAAAATACATTCCTCCTGCGTCCACACATCGGTTCCAGCGGGTCTTCCACGCATCAAAAGCCGCACGGTAGTCGTTTTCCGGAATCGCCTTTAATGCCTTCTGAATGTTTTTCACCGACCCAAAATGCTGTCTTTCATTGGGGTTTTGAGGCGCGGAAACAGAAAAAAGTCTGGGGGGCCACATCGGGGCTGTAGGGAGGCTGGGGAACAACGGTGATGCCTGCCTTGACGAGGTAATCAGCCACGAGGAAGCAGGTGCGCGAAGGCGCATTGTCGTGGTGAAGCTTCCAGGATTTTTGAGATGTCTGGGCGGACGCGATTCACCCTGCGTTTCAGCCGCTTCAGCATCTCGACGTAAAATTTTCCGGTTATGGTTGTCCCCTGCGGAACGAACTCATGATGGACAAATCCCCGGCAATCAAAAAAGACAATCAGCATTGTCTTGATCTTTGACCTGGACATCCTGGCCTTCTTGGGGCGAGGGGAGTTCGACGTGTGCCATTCCGAACTTTGCCTCTTCGTCTCCGGATCGTATTCAAAGACCCAACTTTCGTCCCCGGTAATGACGTCATCAAGGAAAGCGGGGTTGTCTCCGCAGGTGTCCAAAAGTTCTTGGCAGGTTTCGACGCGCCTCGCTTTTTGATCCTCCGTTAGCACTTTTGGCACGAGCTTCGCGCACACCTTCCTCATTCCTAAAGACTCCGACACAATTTCGTGAACAATGCCTTTCGTAATGTCTAATGTTTCGGAAATTAAACGGACACTTAGACGACGGTCAGTGTTCAACAAGTCACGCACACGTTTCACATTGCCGTCGGAACTGGAGGTTGATGGCCGTCCAGCGCGGTTCTCGTCGTTGACATCTTCCCGACTTTCTGCGAAGGCCTTGTGCCACCGGAAAATTTGCGTGTCTGAAAGGCAATCGACGCCGAAAGCCTTTTTCAACATTGGAATGGTTTCCGCAGCACTCTTCTCCAGTTCTACACAAAACTTGATCGCCATCCGTTGCTCAAGCGAACGTTGCATTTTTTCTTGCACTGGGTCACTGTAACGACTCTCAAAGAATGAGTGATGCGACCGCTACAGCGACCGGTAGCCAACTGACGCTTGTTGGATCTTGTTGCCAGATCCCCCCACCACAAACCCAGCACGTAAAGCGCGGGCTGGCGCATAGTCTCGGGAAAAAAAATTCACTGATATTACTTTCCGGACAAACCCTGTATGTATGCTGTTTGTATACTCTGCATTGACTAACTTCCTTATTTTAAATAAATACATACCTTAATTATTTTTCTTAAATTTGGAAAGAACACACACTTTTGAGTTGAAAACCAGTATCATAACCTATTATATAAACGCGTCGTTTTCAAAATATATGACGTTTTTAAAAAAATTGACAGACGTTAGATGTTCGAGTCTGGAATAACCGTCATATTTTTCTGGCACCAATCACATTTTATTTGTCACAGCATAAGAAGTCAAGCTCTAACATCTGCAATTAAAATAAATTTCAAAATTCCAAGTGTTCAATTTATAATGATAGAGCATGTATCATTATCAATGTAATATAATTATTTATTTCCTTTCTTCCTCAAAATGACCCTAGATTTTATCAGAAATATGTCCATAAAATCCTCACTCTTCACGCTAACTTTAAATATCGAATCTCAAACTTTATTCAATTCAATGAAATAAATCTGAAATAATACTAATAAATATATATTTTCAATAAAAATCTATGGAAGTATTATAACTATAGGTTTTCTCTATATAATTAATGGTAATGTAAATTAAAAAAAAAATAGGCGTATCATTCTATTTAAATTTGAAGTGAAATTAATTATTCAAAACCCAATTTTTAAAATCGGCGACAAAAATCTCTCAAAAATTACATGAAGCAAGCATATAATCACTGAAAGAAAGATTTTTGGCACCATTTTTTACGGATTAAAATCGAACTATTAAAAATATCGTTAATCGAAACTTAAAATTGCCTAAAACGCCCACCATTTTGCGCCAAGTTTCGAAAAACTGGTCGTTTAAAAGCTAGATAACATACGTTAAAAAATCTAATTTCAAAATCTTTATTCCAGATGACCCAACCGCAGTAGTTACCGCAAAACGTCATCCACCATACCAAAATACCAGTTACACAACCTGGATCTTCTGACACTAGTTAGTCCCAGGTTGAGCTAATTTTACGTGTTTCCCTGTATGATGAGATGAATAGAGCAATAGAGTTTCTCTCTATTAGAGTATACTTACTTATCCGGAAACAAAACACTTCCAAGTAGTATGTATCTGAAACAGACAGAACTCTAATAATCCAGTCTGTGAGCCTGGGAATTAGGCTAACTAAATAAGTTTGGTGTAGCTACTCGAATTCAAAAAAATTTTTTGCAACATGTTCTATGAACCTCTAAGGTCATTCGTGACTCTCAACCAACTTGGCTAGCCCCCTCAGACCACCCCTATACTATAAAACACACCCCATTCTCACCCTCATTTTTAGAGTGGTATTTAATTTTTGAAAAAATGACAATTAAGCATCGAAAGTGGGTTCTAGGAGGTTTTTTGGTCGCTGATCATGAATCCAATGTTATTTTCCCGGAAAATTCATGCCACGGCCGAGAAAACTGGAAAATTGGGTCACTTTTTGCGGATTTAATCATTGTTAATGCGATTTGCGTTTTCTACGTGATAAAGATATCCAGCAGCGTATAATGATAACGAATAACGAAAAATCATGTAAATTTTCTGGAAAACTATGAAAATTTTCCGGAAAACCTGGAAAGACAATTTTTCAATTTTATGAAAATGATCGTGTGATAAGTCGCTATTGGGGTTTCTTGGGGCGCTGATCATGAATCCGATGTCATTTTCCCGGAAAATTCATGCCACGGCCGGGAAAACTAAAAGACTCTTAATCATTATACGCTGCTGGATATCTTTATGACGTAAAAAAAGCAGATCGCGTGAACAATGATTAAATTTCCGCAAAAGTGACCAAATTTTCCAGTTTTCCTGGCCGTGGCATGAATTTTCCGGGAAAATGATCATGATGGTCATGATCAGCGACCCAAAAAACCTCCTAGACCCCACTTTCGATGCTTAATTGTCATTTTTTCAAAAATTAAAACCACTTTAAAAATGAGGGTGCGAATGGGGTGTGTTTTATAGTATAGGGGTGGTCTGAGGGGTTTGCCAAGTTGGTTGATAGTCACGAATGAACTTAGAGGTTCATAGAACATGACGCAAAAATTTTTTTTTGAATTGTCTCCCAGCTCACAGACTGGACTATAAGAGGATATCTAAGGATATCTAAGAAAGTAAATTATATTATTCATAAAAATTATAAAATCTACGAAAATATGTCTTGAATGTCCTTGGTTGAGCTATTTTTAGGAACCTTATAATGAAATGATTACAGTGATTAAATGTTCTTTTTATGAGATTATGCTTACCTGGAACTACACTTTCAACAGAACACTTTCAAATAGTTTGTAGTCCGTCATCGATCGTGTATCCCGTTGACTATGAAGATCTACTACCAACTTCGCCTCTGTCTTTGGGCAGCAATTCAGCTGGAGTTTACTTAAAGCTTTCGTAAATGGTCCAGATATACGAAATTCAACTAGGTAAGTGGTACAGTGGTTCGGTAAGAGGCACAGGAACAAACCCATTGAGAACTACGCTCGGGTTAATGCCGTCAGACGGATAATTGTAATTCAGTAGTGGCCGATTCCTCAGGTGCCTGCTATTTGCACACCGACAGCACATTAGTCTTACGCTTTGGCTCTTTGGTGTAATCGTCTTCCCCGCTAGTTTCACAACGTAACCCGCCGCGCGGAGTTGGAAGTTATTTGCCAAGTCAGACAAATAATTCGTAATCACCAAAGAGCCCGAGATTTGTAGTGGAATAATTCGTTTGCGGAACACATCGCTAATATCAGCCCCCATTTGCTTTGAAACTGGCGTTCTGCTAAGGCGCACATTTGAAGAATATTATCTAAGTGGGACCGTGCGCTTCTACAATATGTTTCTTAGGTAGATGGCCAAAATTAAAAGACCACATCAAAGGGGTGCTCTTGGGAATGATGTTTCTTAGACGTCTCGAAGACAGTTGGACGTGTTTGTGTCCCAGTTACATGACAAAATATATTACCACAGGGTGGACCAAAAGTATATACAGAAAATATAATTTTTGTAACTTCTTATACGAATTAAATTAGCAAAGTGCAATTTCGATTTGTTTCAAAAACAAGCTAGAGGTGCTTGTTGTGGACAAAGTAGCCAATAAATGAGATATTCTTTTTTTTGAATTATTGTAATCTGATCCAGGAATGAATATTTTGATACCCTACTCGGAAGGCCGATATTTTGAATCCACATCATGAAGAACCTCCGATATTCCCAAAACCCGGTGCCCATCCTAGACAACTTCTTTTTTTTGATAATCGGGTCCAGAAATTGGTCTCTAGGAACCACCAAAGACATTCGATCAATCTATCACCTATCCAGTCTATCTCCTCCAAAAAGTTTACAATATGTGGATTGGAAATCAGTGAATACCTATTGGATCCAGAAGGAGAGGAGAACCCCAAAAAATATGGAGAGGTGTTGTAGAAGAAGATTAGGAGACGTTAGAAATAAAAGACTGGAAGTCAGATGGTCAGGACCAACAAAAAACTATCAACATCAGGGAACAAGAGGAATGATCCAAGTCAAGAAGTGGATTTAGAAACTCCTTGATGATGATGAAACATAATTTGATATTTTTTACATCGTTTTCTATTCGGTTCTAATAAAATTCTTCCAAATTATTATTTTGATGGTATAAAGTATAAATATCCTTCATGCCGCCACTGTCACGGTGAGTTCTGCAATATGGAATTTTCCCCGAAGCTAATTCGCTCCATACACCCACATCCTTTAATTTTCCCGGTTTGTTGTTTTTGTCGTGTCCCGGGGACACAATTCGTATTTCAGCGGTTTCAAAAAGCGCAGTTCCTCCAACAAAATTTACCTCCAAATTTGTTCATCCGCAAGAAACGACTTCCTTCAGCAATCGTTCGAATTGTAAATATAATTGCCGTCATTTGTGCCACTTTGACTACCGCCGAAAAAGAAACCTAATTTAAACTTTTATAAGTTGCGAACGGAGTCTCAGTGGAAATGTTTCACCAGTTTAAAATGTGATCTTTTGTTCTTAACATTAAGCCATATACACTAGTAACAAAAATTAAAGGATTTTAAAAAAATTCAAAATTTTTGCTCGTCTTTAAAATGGTCTGGGAATTTTTTTCCATCATGCGACCATAAAGCACTTTTAGACGATTTAATAAGCTTTAATTTGACCTCTTAACGAGCTCCGTACGATGATTTGCCGCGGAGTTATCGTCGATCAAAGCAAAAAAGTCCTTTTCAACTTTGACAATCAATTACTCTGGAACTAATGATCGTACAGAAAATGGAGGTAGGGTTTTGGAAACTGCAAAACATTCTCTATAGGACACAATCGGGGGCGACTGAAAAAAAAATATTTTTGAAGCGATAATATTGGCTGAATGAAAGTTAAAAATTTGCGAATTTAAGGATATTTGGAAAATTTGGTATAACTTTGGATACAGTGGATGAACGAAGGATATCGTCGGTAATTATTTAACCTCAAAGTGTCCATAAAAAACCCTCAAAGTTGCAAAGCGCTGCGATTTTTTTTTTCTTAGTGCCCCGAAGGTTTAAATTTATCGTTTCGGCCAAAAATCACCGTAACAAGCAATTTTTCGATTTTTATGCATTTTTTCAACTTCAATATGATTTTTTTGGCGACAATACATATTTTTTTGCTCAAAAACATTACTCGTTGGAAAAAATTGAAAAAAAAAGCTTTTGATTTGAAAATTTTTTTTTTTCAAAAATTGAGTTAAGCTAAAATTATCAGAACAAAAATGTCTTAGAATTAGTCAAAGAATACCTTCAAATTTTTTTAGAATTTTTAGAGATGATTTTTTGGTTTTTTAAAAATGGCGAAAAATTGTATTTTTCGTCATTTCAAAAATCATCTCTAAAAATTTCTGAAAAAATCTGAGGGTATTCATTGACTAATTCTAAGTCATTTTTGTTCTTAGATAATTTTTGTTAAGCTCAATAGATTCCAAAAAAATTCCGATTTCGACGGCCGTCGAAAGTCATATGTCTGACTTTCGACGGCTCGTAACTCGCCTGGAGTTGGTTTTTGGACCTTGGTGCCATGAAAACATATTTCAACCCCAGAAAAATTGGCCGGGAACCAAAATCCATATGATTGGTGCGGGGTCCTTTAAACCTTCGGGGCACTAAGAAAAAATAATCGAAAAGATTTGCAACTTTGAGGGTTTTTTGAAGACACTTTGAGGTTAAAAAATTACCGACGATTTCCTTCGTTCATCCACTATATACAAAGTTATACCAAATTTTCGTCGGTTATGAGGTCTGGGAAAACGGGTTACGTTTTTTTGAGTATTTTTTTGAGGTTAGGAAAAACTGCGCCGTCATGGAGTAATATGGGTATCAGAATTTGTTTCAAGACTGAAGCTATTCCGAACAGAGTTTCCACACATACTCAAATATTTTGACCAGTTTCGTCAAGTTTTTACTAGATCTGTAGCTTCGTTTAGACAAACAGGATCCTGGTGCGAAATGGATATCGGAACTGGTTTCAGCACGTCGAAATGCGTGAGAGTACGCTCTTACTGTATGTCAGCGTTTTGAATGCAATTCGAAATACGCTATTGCATTTTTCCGAAAGTGGCATGGTTCTTCCATGTTCCCGCGTTTCTCTGGAAAACGACTGCTATTACTACGTAAGTCTATGTAAACATAACTTAAAACTATTTTATTTTTGCATACATTTTGGATCCAAAAATTGGGCCCACTCCTTTTATTGCACAAACCATACTGGGTCTCTGGATATAAAGTTTGGTCAACATTTCACAAGAATAGTTTAATGATTCCATCCGTCTGTTTATCTTCTCAATTTCTGCCCACGTGGAGGTCGATAACTCGATCCCCCCCGCGCCATCGGCACACGTCGCTCGAGATAGGTTCGTCGCAGTTTCCGATCGAACGCCGTAATTGGGAGGTTAGCCGCCAGCAGGCCGGTTGAAATTCCAGACGTTGTTCGATAATTAATAATTATGAAATTCGGGTCCTAACCTCCGTCTCCCGGTCCTAATGCGTAGCAGTAAATCTGATCTGGAAAAGGCCTGCGGACCGTCAATTATACAAGGGTATTGATCTCTCGGCGTTCTTTATTTGAGGTATCTGATTGCCCGCCGGTTTTGAGGTTAACGAAGACAGTGACGTCAGAGTACCGTATACCGTATTTAAATCCCAGATTTTGCGGTTCGTCCACTTGGTTTCACCGATTCGCCAAGGTCTCGCTTGGATTCCTGACTAGTGACAAAGTTTTTGGACAGTCTTGAAATTATATGAAAGGAAATACATTGTATGACAATCATACGCCTACAGGGTATCGATAACGTTAAAAGATAAGACGTGGTAGGAATATAAAACCCTTGTAGGTAGTTAATTACTTTATGTTAATTACTATTAGGGTTAGAACCAACTGGTGCTTTGTGCAACTTAAAGCCATCACCAGATAATTTGCCTAGAATATTTATCTGGGATTGGATGTATGTGATGATTTCCTGTGACCTTATCAGAGACTTGTGACCTTTAAGAAGAATATGGACGCTGTACTGAAATCAAACTGGTGATACAAACATAATGGATTAATAATTGAGCTTGATTAGTAATGACTAGGCTTTGGAAGGTTTGTCTGCCGGCATGTAAAACTGCGTAAGAGTATCTCCGCTAAGAAACCATGAAATTATATGAAAGGAAAATACCTATATGCCAATCATATTCCTACAGAGTATCGATAACTTCGATAACTTCAAAACTAATGAGTGGTAGGAATATAAAACCTTTATGTAGTTACTTATACCTACACTTCTATACTTACTTAAACCTTTATGTAGGTACATATTGGGGTTAGAACCAACTGGTGCTTTGTGCAACTTACAGCCACCAGATAATTTCCCTAGAATATTTCTCTGGGATTGGAAGAATGTGACGATTTCTTGTGACGTAGTCAGAGACTTGTGATCTTTAGCAAGAATATGGACGCATATGTAATATAACTGACTGTTCAGCACGTATTTTCTGAGATCATCTGGAAAAATAGGGACCAAAATCATATACTTTCACAAAGCACCATTTGGTTCTACCAATCAATACTACTCTAGTAGGTACATCAATAGTATCTACTTATAGACCCGACATATCATGTTCCATTTTTGTGCTAGACCCTAGACTTGCACTAAACACAGAACTCAAACTGGTGATGCAAACATATCCATAATCAATCCAATCGATAATAATTGCGCTTGATTAATAATGACTGATTAGTAATTGGAGAATCATAACTACAATAAGCAAAATCATGGATCCAGAGATGATATGTCAACAACTTCAATGATAAATGTGGGTTTATCAACATTTTAAAAGATGGTCTATCTCCGTTAACAAGATAATAGAAGACTAAGGAAGGTGAAAATGACTAGGTACAAGGATAACAACTAGAAGGAGCTTTGCCGTCAAATGCTTGAATCTCACATCAATTCGTAAAGAATGCGAGACACCAAATAAACAAATGTAATGTATTAGTGTAGACCAAACTTCTAATCCTACGATTTCGTTGGATGGTGCTGAGTTTAAACACACTATCCGTCCGTTGAAGTTAGGAGATAGTAATATAGTGAGATATCATGGTTACGATTAACAATCATCTTAATGGATAGTGGCTTTTGTGACGTAATGTTGAGAACGCCACGAAAATTGGTTCACTCACTGCAAGTACAGGGTCGCACTGCAAGTCCGCATCATATGAGAAAAGTTTCCTAATTGTTTAAAAAAAATTATTTTGCTGTTAGTTTTTGCTCAAAAAAGAAAATGACATTAAATTGAGTAGTCATCTGACTTTTTTTAACTGTAAAATTTGACATTTTTCTTAAAAAAATACAAAATTTGGCATTATTTAAAAAAAAATGGAAAATGTCAAAAACTTTTTTTATTTTCTGGCCACGTACCTACCAGTTTTCTAGTGTTTTTCAGTTTCCTAACCGGTTAAAGACAATTTTTATTTTGCTGTTAGCTTTTGCTCAAAAAAATTATGCCAAATTACATTAAAGTGAGTAGTCACGTGACTTTTTTTCAACTGTAAAATTTGACATTTTTTCTCAAAAAATACAAAATTTGGCATTATTTAAAAAAAAATGGAAAACCAGATTTTTTTTATTTTCTGGCCACGTACCAGTTTTCAAGTGTTTAATACGGATTACATTTTTCATATATTTCATATTTGTACTATGAATACTCGTGTTTTTAAAATTTTACCAAATCAGTAAAAAATTATTCCATTATTTTTTCAATGCATTTTTATCACGAGTTTTGTCCCTTAATTGATTAGGAAACAATTTTCCCACGTGACACTTATTTTATGTGTAACAATGTATATTATAAAAGGCAAATCATATACCTACTAAATTTTGCTATTTTCATAAATGTATGTAAACCTTGAGAAATGAACAATATTATTATAGAAGTGTGTGTGAGACACATGTGACAATTCTCTGTAAGTGTACAGATTTATTATACATAATATTGATTAAAAAATAGCATAGTGTTTAGTTAGTATCGGTACATTTGACAAATTTAAATTTCTTTTAGCTTAGTCATGTATTATACTAATATATATATAATCAGTATGTTTTCGTCAATATACCTGTCGTAAAATATAATGATTACATTTAAAAAAAGAAACTTTTTGAAGACTACCAAAACTTTTTTGTCGATTTGAGAATTACATTTTATTTATATATTATTTACATTATCTGTCTCAGGTGACAGTTATCTTTTCAAGCCCAAGTATTATGCTATCATATCATGCCATATGCTACATACAAAAGAGGTAAAGTAAAGTTTCCTCTACAATAATCTCTATTGTTGAGCAGCCTCACTTAACGCCTTATACATACACAAACGCTCGAAACGCATATTTTCATATAAATCCATCTTTTTCAGTGAGTAGCGATGCTGAAAAGAATACGTTTATCATATTTTTGAACAAGGTAAATAATCAAGAAACCGTCAGTTTACGAATTTATTGATGAAGGATTGGAAAAAATACGCTAAGGTAGGTGCCGAAGTACTTACCACGACGTTTTCAAAGGATTCATATCCCCTGAATGAGAAATGAAAATTGATAAACTACAAAATAACATCGAAAACTTTAAATCAAATATACTTTAGTTGTGTACTTCTGCGATATACAATGTAGGTTATGAAATGAATAGCTAGTCAAGAAAAAGAGGAGGAAGTAAGATCTAACTGAAGGATAGAATAAGAAACATGTAATTTCCATGCCTACATCAGGCACGTTCCACTTCAGCGGATGGGTCAGTGATTTCGTGGTAGGGTGATTCGCATTTGTTGGAGATTTTTTACCCTCCTTATTTCAATGAGAACCGAACCCCCGCACCGCGGAAGCCAAAGACTAGATTAGGGGCAGTTCGCTCTTATTTGTGTAACGTCAGAGTACCTCAGACGTCAGACGTCAGAGTAACGCCTCAAAAAGTGTGCTTTATAAGAGGTTTACTATAATTATTTACTTTTTGTATTATACTTGAACATAAAACAAAGTTTACACTGAAATTAGTTTATTTCTTGTTGACCTTTTTATAATTGAGTTATTCGTTGCCCATTTACATTGTTTTCAACAATAAAATATACGATTTTAATGATGAGCGATTTCGTTCGAATTGTGGTAAGTACGAGGGTAAGTTGAAAAAATGTTAGGAACCGCTTTTTCATAATATTGCACTGAAACTTCATATTGGGGCTAATCTTTTACAAAGGAATAACTTTTCTTTGTAATATTTTCCTCTAGAGTTGAAAATAAAACTTTTTTTTACTTTTAGGTCAATTTCTAATTTTTGCATGCTACTCGTATATTATGAACTTTTTACTAAGTTGGATGGGCGCTATCTTAGTTTAACGACATGCCCAAACAATTCATGCTCAAAAGAATTTCTTAAATGCAAACACAAAATTATTTCCCATATGGTGCAAACTTTATGGGTGGTATTGTAAAAAATAACATTTTATGAACTAATGAAAGGTGTAAAAATATGTTTTACCTTTAGAATAAGAGAACAATTAAAAAAAAATAAATGTTGTCTTGTTAATTATGATTATTACCACTTTCATTAGACTAGACGAAAGGTTAAAGTCATGTCAACATAATACCAGCAAGTGTTTCCTTTTTCAGCTCGTGTGATTAGGTCACACAATCAGCAAATGGTTTGATAAATTTTAAAATAGTTTATTCTAACTAAATAATAAATAATTAAAATAAGCGCTACTGTATTGTCGCTCCTGCGACTAAATGGCCTTTTTTTCTCAGTGGACAAACAGAAAAATGAAACGAAAACAACAGTTTGTTTAAAACCGTGGCAAACAAAAGCAGTACTCTTGTTCTTCCGCAGATAATATGAAAACGCAAACAAATTATACATTTATGAAAAACACTGGCCACTTGGTTCGGTCGCACAAAGTACATGTTCGTTCGCGAAAATTAATTGTACATATAGTGTTATTTTGTAAGCGTCCCTTTGAAATATGAGGAGTAATATTATTTCGGTCTGAGTTTTCTGTCTTCTACATACGACGTTATATACAAGGTGAATACATACATATAAGTTCGTAGTATGGCTAATAAAATAACAACTTTTAGGCAAAATTCGACTTGATTCATCAACATAGCCCCCTTCAAGAGTGATACGTTCATTCCAACGCTTCTCTAACATTTCTATGCCTTTCTTAGAATAGATAGAATAACTTGTCCAAAATACGCTTAAGTTTCGGCAATCGCCTCCTCATTGGAGCCATATCTCTTTCAGGCCAGCATTTTTTTTGAGATTTGCGAAAAAGTCATAGTCGGTGGGAGCTAAACCTGGAGAATACGGTGGATACGGAAACAATTCGAAGTTCAATTCGTGCAATTTTGCCATTTTTGCGATCGACTTGTGACACGGTGCATTGTCTTGGTGATAGAGCACTTTTTTCTTCTTCATTTAGGGTCGTTTTTTTCGCGATTTCGTCCTTTAAACGCACTAATAAGGCTATGTAATATTCACTATTGGGCCTTTTACTTTTTGAAGATAGTCGATGAATATTATGCCATGCGCATCTCATAATACGGACGCCATAACCTTTCCAGCCGACTTTTGTGTTTTTGGTACGGCTTTCTCCAGTTGCTGTTCACTCAGCTGACTGCCGATTTGACACTGTATTGATAGATCCATGTTTTATCCAGTGTCACATATCGCATGAAAAAATCCTTTTTATTTCACTTAGACAGCTCCAAATAGCGCTTTGAATCAACATGTCAGCTATCTCACGCAACTTCAATTTACGGTCTTCCAAAACCATGTTGTGCAATTTGTTATGTTTTTTGGAATAACTGTCGAATTTGGGCAACCAGAGCGTTCAGCATCATCTGTATTTGTACGGCCACGTTTAAAACCAACAAACCACTTTTCTCGAAACACCATTTGTTTCGATGGAGCAGAAACTCGAATAACACTTGTCAAGCCATTAATTTTCTCGAATGGTATTTTTCCCATTAAAAAGCAATTTTTTATCAACACACGAAATTCAGATTTTTCCATTGTTTTGAAAATTACAAAAGTAGCGTCACTAAAACCACTGCAACTTGTAAACTAATGGTCGGAATATCATGAAGTTTTGACACATATCGGTTAAAGGTTGGTACTATCTAAAAATTATATGGATTTGTCAATAGTGGCGCCATCTATACCATCCTACGAACTTATTGAGTAATGTAGTACATACAAGTAGGTACAATTGTTCTGTAGTACATACAATATACAGGGTGTCTCTATAAGCTCTATACAAAAACCCACCACATATTCCTCGGCTCAAATTAAGTCTACTTAAGGCAACTTACCTATACACCATGTTGCTCCACTTGGCCGCTACGAGGCGCCAAAGTTCAACTTCTGAGATGGTTTTTTGCTAATAATTTCAAGACCATTGGGGCGATTTAGCTGAAATCTTGTACAATAACATAGTTTTTAGTTACGAAAGCAATGATCCTCAAATCACCACCGAAATTAATCCATTGGCGTATTTATTTAAGATTCCGTGTTTTAGACCCTCCCAAGTTTCTACGCTAATGAAATTAAAGACTTGTTAACATGAAATTTCGATTAATTGACTAACTTGATAGAAGTCGATAACTCTCATGGTTTAGGAGAAATTCGCATTTCAAAAAATTACACAAAATCAATGAATTGATCTAGTTAAGATAGCGTTGAAAATGAATTGTCAGTTTTCAATTATTTGTTTTGCCAAGTGTCAATTTTTTTCTGCTGTGTTTTTCTTTAATTAATTATATCTGCACAATTCAGTAATGAAGAGTATACCGATATGATATTAGTTTATGGGTTTTGTGAAGGCAATGCGCGTTTAAGTGTCAGGGTGTATGGGGAACGGTTTCCAAATCGTCGTTTGCCAAACAACATGACATTTACGGCAGTCGTAAGACGTCTTCGTGAGACTGGTCGATTTGCTGCTAGAACTGCTGATTATGGAAGGAACTGTTTTGTAAGGACTGCTGACATTGAGGAAGAAATTTTGGCTCGCGTTGAAGCAGATCCAGAACTGAGCACAAGACGAATAGGTGCGGAAATGGAAATTTCCAAAGATGTTGTTCACAGGACGCTCAAGGAACAGTTACTTCACCCATATCATAAGACGCCAGTTCAAGATCTTTTAATTCATGATCCCGGATCGCGTATGATTTTTTGTCGGGCAGTGAATACGCAACGGCAGTTGAATGAAAACTTTGCAAACATGATTTTGTTCACCGACGACGCGTGTTTTACAAGGAAGGGTATCACTAACTTCCATAATGAACACGTTTATGCAGATGAAAATCCACATTCTATCAAAGTTAGATATTTTCAACATGAGTTTAGGATCAATGTCGGGGCTGGAATTTTCGGCAATTTCATAGTTGGTCCTGTTATTCTTCCACAACGATTAACAGGTGACATTTATTTGCAACACCTTCAAAATACGGTTCCCGATCTGCTGGAGGATCTGTCTTTACAACTGATAAGGGATATGTGGTTTATGCACGATGGGGCCCCTCCACATTTTCAAATTGGAGTCCGAAACTACCTCAATCAGCAGTATCCAAACAAATGGATACGTAGAGGAAATGATGCTCCAATAGCTTGGGCCCCACGGTCTCCAGACTTGAATCCGTTGGATTACTTTTTTTGAGGACATCTGAAGACAATTGTTTACAAAACACCTGTAAATCATGAAGAAGAACTCTGGCAGTGCATTCAGGTTGCAGTTAATGATTTCAGGAATGACGAAGAAATTATGCGAAGTCATTTTCAATTTCCTATGTCGTGTAGATGTTTGTATGCGTGTGAATGGTGAACATTTTGAACAATTATTGCTGTAAAAATAAATCTTTAATTAATCTGTCCCCATGAAATTTGATTTTACACGAAAAATATCCCTTCAATTGACATCTCTGTGAAGACAATGTCGGGCGATAGTCATGTGTGATTTATTTTTGAAATGCGAATTTCTCCTAAACCATGAGAGTTATCAAGTTCTATCAAGAGTACCTTTTTGTAGCAAGTTAGTCAATTAATCGAAATTGCATGTCCACAAGTCTTTAATTTCATTAGCGTAGAAACTTGGGAGGGTCTAAAACACGGAATCTTAAATAAATACGCCAATGGACTAATTTCGGTGGTGATTTGAGGATCATTGCTTTCAGCTAAATCGCCCAAATGGTCTTGAAGTTATTAGCAAAAAACCATCTCAGAAGTTGAACTTTGGCGCCTCGTAACGGCCAAGCGGAGCAACATGGTATATAGGTAAGTTGCCTTAAATAGACTTAATTTGAGCCGAGGAATATGTGGTGGGATTTTGTATGGACCTTTTAGAGAAACCCTGTATATTACGGATATAAACGTTTTTAAAACAGATCCTAGTCGTTTCTCAAGGTGCTCTAAATCCAACTATTGATTTTTGGGAAGCACTTTACCTTAAATGTCAAACAAGTACGTGGGCCCTGTAGAAACCGATACCAGCCATCTAATTACGCGAGTAAATCTCCGTAGGTGAACAATTTGAGATGAACACAAGTATACATACGGAGTGGAGTAAATAAGGGTTTAATGGGGGTAGCAGAAAGCTCGCTTCGGCTGTCAAGGACCAAGTAGACTAACGTCAACGCCGGCTCAGATAAAATAAATTGGTTTTATTGATTGTTTAAAGTAAAGAGCGGACTGGAGAAAGTCAACTGACCCGATTTCGACGTCATTATTTTTAAACGGAATCGTGTGGGACGCACCGATTGGGTTTGAGTTCGTTACAGATTTTTTTACATTTCCAAATATTAAACACACAACGGAACTCGTTTTCAGCGGACGAGTTAATCTGCGAGAACACAAACTGATTCTGGAAGTAACGAGCAGGGTCCATTTGATTTGTACTAGCACTCCTTTTATTTGCTGAAATATCAAAATGTTTAGGCCAATAAAACGATAATTTCTGTTGGTTTTTTAGTCTTTTTTTTAGGCGTTAGGCTTTTAAACAATCTGCTATAGGTTATTATGGTCTCGGTAATCTACATATCTGTACCTCAGAGCTAAACTATGTTAAGTCACATAATTCCTATTTAGAAGAAAAACGTGTTTAAAGTTTTTTTAAGCATTTTTTTATATTGCAGGAATAATATTTGTTGTACACTCATAGTATTTAAAATTAAAGTTCCCGATATAATATTCGGTTATTACGCAAAATACATATTTAGTTTTTTTTGTAAAGCGACTTAACATAGTTTACCTTGCACAAAAATACTGAAAATTTGGACATGATATATATTAAGTCCAGTTATGAAGTGCTCTCAAAAAAGGTAAATAAAATTAAGTCTCATTATGTTTATGGATATTTATTATTTATAAGAGTAATAAACAAAATAAACAAAAATATTCTGGTTAAAAATCATTTTCGGTTTCTTCATCACCGTGGGACAGATTATTATAGAAGTTATGAAATACTGAGGGAATATAAGGCAACAGTTTTTGAAGCTCATACTTTTTTGTTGAAATTCTTTTTAAACCTTCTCCAATTTTAGGCAATTCTTCAGACTAGGCAATTTCTCGCTACAGCAACAGTCTGGAAGTCATCGTTGAAATTTGTTTTGAAAAAGAGAATTCCCGGATTATCTCTTCTTACTTGGAAATAAACGCATTGAGAAATTAGGAAGTGTGTCCCAACACTTGATTTTTTTCGCATAACAAAAGGTGCGTCGAATCTCTCAAAAATACTTTTGAAATCAAAAGAGTCCTATGTCTCCATCCCCGTAACATTAAAGGGTTTTTTGACACAACATAATCTCACAACTTGTTGCCAGTCCTATGGTGTTACTATTCTAAGTTGTGAGACTTTTTTCCTTTCCCGCTCAATAACTGAATGATCGCCATCCGCTTCCAAGTGAGTATGCCCTTTGGTCAAAAATTTATCACTTACGGACTTCAGATTTGGTTTCTTTTCCAACATGATAGAGTTGGATCCAATATAAAAGAGCTCTTGTGCTCATTTTTACAGTTTTTGTTCAAGAACGTTTTATTTTAAATTACCGTACGAATTTAACGTTTTTATCGAACCCACAACACAAACTTAAACTATAACTTGCAAGCAACCTATACAAAACACTGAAATAACGGATTGCCCTGGAAGAAAACGCAGTTTAATAGGACTCCATTGGGGAAAGTTAGGTTATTCGGACTTAACATATTAAAGTGGCGCAATCTCCTGGAGGCAAACAATATTAAAGTCACTTGACTTACATTGGCTCTAAGGAGCTAGTGGACTTAACATTATTTCAAAAGGTCTAATTTTTTCATTTATTATCACAGAGTTTTGATTTTACTAACAAATTAAAAATTATGTTTTTGTTATAGACTTACATAATTAAATGAAATATTGCATATTTGGACTTAACATAGTTTGGCTCTGAGGTACAGTATATATATATATATATATATATATATATATATATATATATATATATATATATATATATATATATATATATATATATATATATATATAGAGACATCCAAAAAAAACGTCATCAACTCTGGCTATGAACGAGAGAGATGGAAATAGCGGGCATGTCTAAGCTTTTCGGTTATGTCAAACTTTTGACAAGTGACTGTCACAATTTGTAAAATAAACAATGGCTGTCATATGATGTGACAGTCTTGACAAGTAAATAAGGTTATAAATTCGATCAAGAATAGAAATACGTATTTTTTTTCTCGGCCAACTTTGATGACGTTTTTTTTTTGGATGTCTCCATATAAGCTACAGAGTATATACATTAACTTATAACGATTGCTTTACTAACAATATTTGCATTAAGTAATTTGTTTGTGTCAAAAGACTACTTAATGTAGATACACTAGTAACAAAAATTAAAGGATATTAAAAAAATTCCAAATTTTTGGGTGATTTTCAACTCGGAGAAAAATGGTCGTACAGAAAATAAAAAAAAAAGAAAATTGTAGCCTCAAGTGTCTAGTTTTCAGATCTGGACTTTAAAATTTTTTAGCGGGAGCGATTCTGTGGACTTCAAAAAAATGTTTTCATTATGCGACCTTAAATCTCATTTAGACGATTTAATCAACTTTAATTTGACCTCTTAACGAGCTCCGTACGATGATTTGCCGCGGAGTTATCGTCGATCGAAGCAAAAAAGTCCTTTTCAATTTTGACAATCAATTACTCGGGAACTAATGATCGTACAGAAAATGGAGGTAGGTTTTGAAAACTGCAAAACATTCTCTATAAGACACAATCAAAAAAAAAATTTGAAGCGATAATGTTGGCTGAAAAAAGTTAAAAATATACGAATTTAAGGATATTTGGAAAATTTGGTATAACTTTGGATATAATGGATGAACGAAGGATATAGTCGGTAATTTTCTAACCTCAAAGTGTCCCCAAAAAAACCCTCAAAGTTGCAAAGCGCTGCGATTTGTTTTTTCTTAGTGCCCCGAAGGTTTAAATTTTCGTTTCGGCCAAAAATCACCGTAACAAGCGATTTTTCGATTTTTATGCATTTTTTTCAACTTCAGTATGATTTTTTTTGGCGACAATCCATGTTTTTTTGCTCAAAAACATTACTCGTTAGAAAAAAATCGAAAAAAATGTTTTTTTTTTTTGAAAAACATTTTTCTATTCAAAAACTTGTGTGCGGGATAAACATTCATTCCGTACACTTCTTCTTACTTTCATATGGAGTCGCTCAGCAGTAAACACTGCCTCATCTCGTACCGAAATAGGAATAAGTGAAAAAACTCTACAAAGGAATTTATTTGATTTTTTCGACTAATTTAAAATCACTTTGTGAGACATCATTTATATTTCAAATTTCAGGTGCATGCATAATATTCTCTAGAATAATATAATTTAGGATTATTAACGTTCGAGAAAAAATTATAGTTATTGTAAAAATTATAAATAAAATCCCTCCCTGCTGAACTGTAAACCCAAAAAGCCCCCCACGTAAGTCCAAAACATGAACGGAATAAGGTAATGGAGTAAATGGGACATCCAACCGCATCCGTATTTGCAAAATTTGTTTGCAAAGGAAATTGCTCTAACGAGAATTAATAATACTACAATTTTCACCTAACGCCCTTAAATTCCCTTTCAGAGTGCACGAGTCCTTTCAGGATGCCGGGTTCTTTTGAACACTTAATTTAAGGTAATAAATTTCGTTTTAGACGTACACAAATCAGGAAGACATGCTTAAGTGGGCGTTACTGAATTAGCATATTAGCCACCATGCGTCATGAAAATATATCTCTAAGCCTTTTTTCGGGGTGTCCAGCACATTTAATTTCATACCAGGCGTTTATGAATAAGAATAGAGGATGTGGATGTAATATTTGTAATTTTAGAAATATATGTTGGAGCCTTAAGAGGGGATGGCTTATAGTTGACCACTTGGATGTTAACTACCACGGCACTGGCCCTTAAGTTAACGGCCGATTATTGTCATTCTTATTAGGTTATCTACAATATAAAATAATCTAGGAAATAACTTATTCAATCAAGGAACTAACGGTCAACCGTCGGCATATTAATCTTCAGAAAAGGTGATGTGTGGACTAAATAAAGACAAGGAATTTCAATGTTTACGTTAACACCATAAAAACTAATGGGAAGCTCTCCTACGCTGCGATCAATGCTTTGCTGCTGCCTAAAACCCATTGGCACAGACAAATTCATTCATCCCTAAATTCAACTCCCTTCAGGTGACATGCTACAACCCCTAAATTTTCAAAATGGAAGTAGGGGCTTGTGATACGTCATTCGAAAGGACTTTTCATTCTCTATTCAAAACTGCTATGGTTTTAAATTTTATTGTAGAAATTAATAAGAAAAAAAAAGTTTCTCCAGCGTAGGAAATTCGTTACATTAAAATAAAAAACAAATCATTTTTAATGCAGCAGATGTTCAAAATGCATGCCTCCAGCATTTTCCAGCAAGTATCACAAGCCCCTACCTCCAATTTGAAAATTTAGGGGTTGTAGCTGTCACCTGAAGGGGGTTGAATTTAGGGATGACATTTTTACGTCGCAAGATGTCATTCTAGATTAGAAATTGACGTGTCTCAGAATTTTCTAAAAAAAATGCATAATAATGGAGCTACTGAACTTATTCCTTTTGGAACATCGAGCAATCACAACAGTGTCCAAGGGAGCAATAATACCAATCACTGGTTTATCATTAAGATTAGTTAAATAAAGCACGTCTTGATTTATGATTGTCATTTTTCAATTATTTCCGTGGAAGGGCGTGATTCAGACCGTATTCCGTAACATAAAAGGGAAGCCCTGCGAAACAGTCGGCCATAAATAAGAAATGAGGGGAAATGCGGCTTAACAAGATCACAGAGATAACGGAAAGGGTGGGTGGAATAATTTACAAACTGGTCGGCCCAGTCTCTCATAATCAGGTAGAGTCGGATTTTTGGAATCAACACTTCATGTATAGTCGTTCTAATTTTAATTGAAAATGATAAATACGCCTGGGGAACAAAAAAAAGCGGTGCAACTTTATGATTCCATGGGCGTGCATATATCTTTTATAAATTTAAAAATTGTGAAATAATTTTTTTCATTCAAATCAATATAGGAGATTAAAATTAGCCTGCATACAAAACTCTTAATATTTGTAATATAATTTGCTGTAAATAATGCTCATTTAGCCAGACAATCTCAAAAAATTGTCTGTGTTAATAAACCTAGCTGAAATACACGTCACTGGCGCCTTAAACACGTGGAATTTCTAATGTCGTAAATAATTTTAACGTCGTCGTAAAAATTTTATGGCACAGTGGACCGAATAAATATTTGGATGTATTACATATAAAGCAATCCTATAGTATACTGGTCGACATTTGCTGGTTGCCGGCATCGGTGTTGCTGGCATCGCGTTGCCGGCTCTTCAAAATTTTCTTAAGTATAGTAACATACATAAAGTTGTTTTAATTTATAATTATTTTTTCCAGTAATTTTAAACGCTTTATTTTAATGCTAACTAATACATTTATATCTATGTATTTTTTTTAATATTTCCAAACTAGCTTTCTAAGAACGTCACGAACTAACAGTTTACTGAAGTATGAAGTATACTTGTATAGTGAGCTTAGCAATTTTAGAAAATATATCTGACAACCTTGCTTTTTTCTACCCATTTTCAATTTAAAATGGAAATAGAGTAACTTTATTGGAAAAAACAGAGTAGTATTCATACCAAACATTAGAAAATACAATAAAAACATATTAGTTTTTTAGACATTTTCATTAATAATGTTACTTATACGTGTGGCAAATATTATTTTAAACGACGAAATCTTGGGATATTTTGTCGGTTTAAATGTTACTGGAATTTTAGTATAAATTAGGTAATTATGAAGGTATTCATGAAGGTAGTTATGAAGGTATTTTTTTTGTGCAAATTTATAGATTATTATAGTTACATATGATATACCGTTAGAAATAGGACAAAATAAGGAGTTTTTCAAGTTTACAATAACGTAAGTACAGGGTGATTCCTAAGCTGAGTAATATTTTAAAATAAAAAAATTCTTTTTTTTTTTATTTTAAAATAAAAAAAACCTTCTTAATTTAGAAAATATCATTTATTCAGTCCTCTCTTCAATTTAAAGAAAAGGTAAATTCGAAACACAGTAGAAACACATATCTAGAGTTTATTGCCTTTTTGTGAATCATTTATTTTTACTATTAGAAAGAAAATAAAACGGGGCCTTTTTCTCACAAATCCTTTATTTAAGTCGTGCTACCGGTTTCGGTCACTAATTGACCATCATCTGGCAACAAAAGTTACAATAGGCTACAATTAATATTTGAAGTTAGTGCATTTTTTAGTGCAGAGTTTATGGGGGTTATGGGGGTGAAGAGAAAAATTGAAGCGGTAGAAATTTTTTTGGCCAAATTTGGTTTCAGTGCATCAAAATACATAGGAAATGATGAGTCTAATCGCAAAGACAGAACTTTTTTTTTGTAGACCTGTGTTATTTGTGAATATAAAACTATATTTTATTTGATCTATTTTTTGATAACCCCTTTCCTTTGATCGTTCGTTTCGTTGATGTTTCGTTTTCCTTTGATCGTTTAAAGCCAGACAATATATTCGAAGAAAAAAAACTTTGAAGGGTTAATGTTTTGTCCTTGAAATGTGTTATAGCATATCATTTGAGTTTGGGGACGACAGGTAAATGAGGTGTGTAAATTAAGTAATGAGACTGTCTTTTTTTTATTATTTTTTTTATTAGAATAGAATTACAATTCAGTATCGTCTCCTTCCAAATAACTCTCTTGGGAAGCCACACAGCGATGGAAACGGTTCTTCCATTCTTCATAACAGTGCTGGAACTCATATACTGGAATAGCCTTCATCTGGTCGGTTACAGCCGTTTGAATGTTTTCTATGGTCCCAAAATGACGTCCCTTGAGGTAATTTTTCAATTGCGGGAAGACAAAAAAATCACAAGAACTCAAGTCAGGCGAATGAGGGAGCTGAGGAGCCACATTAATTTTTTGGCTAAAAACTCGTTTACTGAAGTGTGTGTGTGACAACATCCATCGTTGTTCTTGATGTTTGGTCTCGCACGCATGACCCTTTTTCGAAGTTTAACTCTTCCCCGATCTTTCTTGTCGTCAACTGACGATCTGGACACACAAGATTCCGTATTCTATTGACATTTTCATCGGTTCTTGAAGATGAAGGCCTTCCGCTGCGTGGTTCAGCTTCAGTCTAGTCTCTTCCTTCTGAGAATGCCTTAAACCACCGAAAAAACTACTCTCTTGAAAAAAAACACTGTCTCCGTAGGCGTATTGAAGTTTTGAAAACGTATCCGTTGCGCTGTGTCCAAGTCTGAAGCAAAACCTGATGGCACACCGCTGCTCAAATTTAATGTCACTCATTTTAAAAACTGATCTGCAATTTAGCATTTTTCCAATTCGTCCCAATGCTTCCAAGAGATAATTTCGTCCTTCTCCCCTACACCGCCATGTTCATTATAATTAATTTATTTTCCTCGGCCCATTATCGAACCGACAGGGCCGCGGAGGGGCGTAATGAAACCGAAACAATGGAACGTGTGCCCGGGGTGTATTGTCCCGCGAAAGTTTAGCGGGCTTTCAGGCGGGAGAGCGCGGCAAATCGGGACCGTTCTGCGATAGGTGTTTCGGCGGATCCCTCCATGAAAGGGTCCCTCCGTTTACTCGGGACCTGTCGTATCTCGCTTGTCTAAAATTAAGCTGTCAAGCGAGGCCTACTAGATTCCCTCTTCTAGATGCTGCACGCAGTGTGGAAGAGAATTCTAGTATTTCTACCATTTTGTAACAATAATAATAATAAAAGCGAAGACATCATAATATCCCTTGACCTGGACAAATGCGCTACACTTAGTATTGTCAAGGGAGCACCTCATAACAATCCAGAGGTATATACTGACATCCATCTACTTCAACTATTACCGGAAGAGCAATACCGTTACCTGGGAATGCGTCAAGATCACCAACACACAGCTGAAAAAAAGATTTCCAAGAGAAATAGAATCGCGTGACAAAGTTGGTGATTACGCTTTTATGTGGAGGCAATCTTATCAAAGCCATCAACTCGTGGACTATCCCATTGCTGACATACTCTTTCGGAATCGTTAAGTGGTTAACTTACCAGGCGCCTCCTAACTAAATTCAGACACTTACACACTAGCTCTTCAGTAATCAGGCTCTACCGCCTCGAAGACTAGGTGGGAGAGGTCTTAAAAAATCAATGAATTAACCACGAGGCATCCTTAAGAAGAAAACTACTAACTAACAGGGACCCGTTAATAACGGCAATAGCAAGAGAGGACGATGGATACACGCCTTTGAGCCTAGGATGTGAACTTCTTCCGGTCGACGTACCAACAGATGAGGAGTTACAGACATAGTGGATGGAACATGCCTTACAGAGCCGCTTTCCAAAATGCTACAGCCAGATCAAATCGACAAATTAATTAAAACAACGACAAATCCATTAAAATGGCATACTGACGGCTATCTGTACCACGAAACCGTAGGCTTCTATTTGCTATAGACTGCCATTCAGGACAGGGTCATAAAAACAAGAAATTACCAGAAGCGTATCCTGAGGAACAACGTCGAAGACATACGTAGGAAATGTGGATCTGCAGGCGAAACTATAGAACACATAATAGGAGGGTGTCCCACGCTATCAGAGTCAGCATATCTCAGCAGGCACAACCAACTTGCGAAGATGGTCCACTAACAACGGCCACTCAAGTATGGCCTGTTAGCGAAGGCTCCGCCATATTACAAATATACCCTGGAAGCTGTGCAGGAATCGGAAGTAGCAGTGATGTACTGGGATAGATTAATCATCATCGACAGAACAGTGGACTTCAACCGACCTGATATTATGCTGATCAACAAAGAACAACGAAGGGGGACCATCATAGACATCGCAGTGCACCACCCACAACATTCAAAAGACTGAATGGGAGAAGATCGCGTAATACGAAAATCTATCAATCGAGCTGAAGCGCCTATTGAAACTGAAGAAGGTGGAGACATACGCCCTAGTAATATCGGCAGAGGGAATGATGACGACCAGATTCTCCAAGAATACCGCGGCATTAGGACTGTCTTATAAAATAATTAGGTGGCCAGGAGGCCATAATTACAAACGTGTCATATTGTAAGGTTTTGGGATATACCGCCGTAAATCGGCGAAATAATAAAAATAATAATAATAAATGTAATTCTTAAAATCCTGCGAGTCTGCCTCACGATAAGTGCTCTCCTCCAATATCTTCTGCAGTCATAGAAAATAAACATTTGAGTGTCTGGGGAAAGCAGCACAAGTTGATGTCAAGAAGGGAATATTTCATGCATCAAGTTATTCACGTCCATCATAAATGAGAAATAAAATGTACCATCACTGCTTGGAAAATAACATCTTTGAAGAAGAACAAAAGGGATGTATCGGATGCCTTGCCGATTGACTTGCCGATCACTTGACGCTGTTATCCTGAAAAAAAAAAACAAATGAAAAAGAGGCAAATACATATATGTAATTCATCACTTACTAAAGCTATGATGGTTCAATTATTTACTGCACCAAGCGTAAGCTTAGAGATTTTAATTGTGGAAGCTGAAAACGATTTAACTTATGCGGCAGAAAATATAAACTAAAAATGGCCGACTAAAAAATGTCCCACTTGGCGTATGCTGGAACGGCATGTCGAAATTACTTTGAAATTACGGCCTTCTTGATGTCAGGTCATATTTATGCAACGTGGCTCTGTGCAGTTTTATTTTTATGCCCGTAATTTTGCAGCCTCGGCGTGGAATCAGGCGGACGGGTCACGTATTTTAAATGACGCCCTTGTTGTGGAAAAACTTGATTTAGATGGTTTGGAAGGCGAACAATCGTAAACGCGGATATACATAAGAAATTTCCGAGGATTTTATGACCGCGTTACGGTTTCCACAAGCCGGACATCTAATATTCATCGAAAATCATTGTTCAGAGGTAACAATGGCGCTAAATAAAAATTCCTCCAACGTTTCAGAATGAAAGCGTGCGCATTTTGTTTGAGTAAAAAATTTACGGGTCTCGAGATACCCTTTTCGAGGCGTCTCTTTATATAGAAATTGCGAACATTTTAAATATTTGGGGCAATCTAATTATTTTACTTCAAGCCAGGAGGTCCACAAAAGTAAATTTAATAAATAATTTGTTATTCAATATTAATCAAGAACTTATTTTGCCGCAGAAAATGCTCTCTACAACCTACATCAAAGCTAGTGACAAGTTCAAATTCCCCGCTCCAAAGAACGACCTCAATTTTCACCAGAGAGTTTCAAGTTGAAGGTATTTGATGGCGGATCCAATATGGTGAACCATTATTCCCTTTTTACGAGGAAAATAACTGAATATTCCTCGAAAACTTTTGAAAATGATTACAGCAATGTTTTTAAGGTTACTGGATTTTAAATTTTCAATATAAGATTGCTTTCCGGTCGCAAAAATACCGGGTGCGGCAAAATAACTGCATTAAGTTTAATGCGTCCTGACATAAATGTAATTTACCGCACCCGATTAATTTCTGTTTAGTTAAATTCTCCACATTTTTTTTGTTCTAGTTAAAGTTCTTTGGGTTTGATATTGTGTTAAGGTACGTGTCCATTTGAGATAAATACTCTCGAGATCAGCTCTCGAGAGTATATATTGCAAGTGGACACATATTTGAGAGTAACTGTCGGAGAGCGCTAGCCCAGCTATGGACAGCGAGGTCGTCAATACCTGCTCTCAAGTGGATGCGCTATTAATTATTTGTTTTGGTAGGAGCTCGCAGAATACGAACGCATTTCGAATTGTTGAGATTGTTAACTGCGAGTAGATGGCTCCTAAAGAGTTGATAGTTAACTGCACATGAGCTCTACTAATGTCCTTTAAAAGAAATATACGTCAATCCCCCAGTCACTCTATATATCAAAACATACATATCAATATATCACGACACAATTCATTATATTTGTCCATATTGCCATGGAACTTCACCAGATGGTAACATAAAATACTCCTTAAATTCATCTCTAACTTGTTTTTGGGATGTTGTATAGTTATGTAGGTTTTCTCGATGTAGTGGGAGAAATGCATTTTCAGACATCGTTTCTTCTCTCCAACTTCCTGGTATCCCAATCCTTGTTGTATATAGTTTGCGTATGAGTTGTTTGTGGATAATACAAAATTATGTAGTGCACATATTGCAAGAACAATATCTGTCACTTTATCGGGATTTAGATTAATAGGTTTTCGAATAACTCGAAATTTGTTTGCAGCTATACCAAACACATTTTCCACTATGCGCCGAGCTCTGGATAATCTATAGTTGAATATTCTGTTTTGGGGCAGGTTGGTCACGAAATGGATATGGTTTTAAAACATAGGGTTTCATCGCAAATGCGTCGTCTGCGACAAAAATATACGGGACAGCCATTTCTCTACCAGGTAAGGCGGCGGAATTGGGTTTTAATATGCCCTCTTCGAGTCCTTCGCTTAATGAACAATTTTGAAAAACTTCCCCATCAGATACTCTCCCATTGCATCCCATTACATAGAAATGGCCTCTCGCATTTTCGTATTTGTTTTTATGATTTTCGGACCTACTAATTCTATAATATGCTGAACCTGTACTGCATTCATACGAACAAAGTTGCGACATTGCTGACAATCCTCAATTTCAAGTTCTCTTGTCAATGTAAAAAAACATACACCTAGTTCCACTCTACACTTAATCCATGACTTCTTACCCTAGAGCTTCTTTAATTTTTCGTTGCTTTTTTTCTTTTTAAAACTTTGTAAACAATGATTGCAGCCGCAATTTTTTTCACATCCATATTTTCACAGTCACTGTTGAAAGCATGGACACAGCGCTACATATCAACAGTGGACACGGTTCTGAGAGAACTATCTGATAATAAACTCTCCGATAGTCTGATAGTAAACTCTCCGATAGTCAAATACTCTCAAATGAACAAGCAATTGAGAGTAACTATCGAGAGTAACTCTCGCAAGTTCCTCTCAAATGGACACGTACCTTAAAATTATGTGTTTTTGTAGATATCAAACAAGTGTGTTGCTATTTTGGAGTTTTTTGGTCAAGAAAAACTCAATATTACCCAGTCGAGTGTTTCCTGCGCAATCCGATACTTCAATGAGCTCGGATATGAAAGTGATCGTCCAGAGAGAGGAAGAAAATGGACAGTCAACATTTCCAGGAACAGGCAGATAATCAAATTTCGAATCAAACGAAATCCCAGAGTCTCCAGGAGAAAAATCGCTCATGAGACCGGCATCAGCGATCGATCTGTGCGGCGAATGGCAAAACAGGAATTTCGACTCAAACCTTACAGACTCCAAAAAAGTCCTAACGGACGACATTAACGCGGACGACTCCAAAGACGTCGTCATCTTCTAAGGTGCGGTGTCTGACCGGATAATATAAATCCACCTTTAAGGTGATATAAATCCACCTTTAAGGATAATATAAATCCACCTTTAAGGTGGATAATATAAATCCACCTTTAAGGTGGATTTATATTATCCGGTCAGATACGGTGCGGAAACGTTACGTGTCCAGCAAGACAAACATAGTCATAACTGACACCTTACTACTAACTCTTGGACTGAGGTAAATTTGGTTAAATCCCAATATTTTTAACGAAAAAATATGTTTTTTTTTGTCCTATTAATAATGTGATACCCTGTATATGTATTGGTGTGATAGAAGTTAGTACTTGCTCCTAATAGCAGGAAGAAAGATGACAAAACCATAAATGTGAAGTAAACAGAAATATTTCGGTCCTGACGATTAATAAAACTTTATGGTCTATTTCATACCTAATAGAGACTCTCTATAGTAGATTCGTAACAATCTACTACATTCCTCGTGGAAACCTTCATTTTTCCTTTTTGTTTACCAGTTTTACTTCGCAGCAAGATATAATGAATAGTGTAATAAAAATTGTAACATGAAAAATATGTACGTAGTGCCCGCTGAGGTGGCAACTGATTGCTCCACTCTACGTACAGAATTTATCTATACTTTTTTCCCCATTATCATTTTATCGCAAGCTACATGGAGCGCTGAAAGTGATTTACCTATAAAAATTTACGATCTCGGTAATCTAAGCTAATAAATCTGTTAAATTGGGAGGTAAGGGTGAACAGCGAGGAAGAGGGTCTGTTTGAATATATTAATGATAATATACACCGTTTTTACAACCCCTCGGGCTTTATTAAGAGATAAATAGCGAGAGGGAGACTAATTAGACCCGTTTCAATGGTCAGGGAATATTCCATAGAATTTTTGTCTCTGAAGGCTTGGAAAAACTATGCTAATTACATTCCTTCATAGAATAAGTTAGTTTACGAATAAATTAACATTAGTAGTTAAATAAACAACAAATTAAACTTTTCTGATACGTAACAGGTTATTATCTGATTGATTCAAAAGTATTGAGCCCTGCTGATATGTTCAATATGATTATTTATTTTATAAGTAGGAATTTAATTTAGAATATAAACGCCATCTGACTATAACTTGTCGCCTACGAGTAGGCAGACCACCTTCCCAGAAATCACGCGGTTGTGAAGCGAAACAGTTGTATATGACTATTTGTAGATGATGACGATCCTCAAATGATTTATTTATTAAATGTTTGCTGAGGGTACAGAACAAATGATAGTCAGTGGGGGAAAGGTCTGGTGAATACGGTGGATGGGGGGAGAACTTCAAAACCTAACTGCAAGAGTTCAAGACGTGTTTGTTTTGCTACATGGGAATTGGGAATGCGCATTATCGTCCAGTGGGCATAATTTGTCCAGCCTCGGCCGTAGAAAATCGTGCTATGCGGATAAATTGCATAAATTGAGTTGAGCACAATAGACAGCGGCGGTAACGGTGGTATTGGCCTCCAAGAGTTCCCAGTGATACACACCTCGAAGGCCCTACCAAACTAACAGTATCACATTTCTCGGGTGGACATCAGGTTTAGGTACCCATTGTACTGGATCATCTGCATCTATCCACTTGTGATTTATACTGGTTGAACAAGATTGTTCAACCAGTCAAAACAACGACTGTGGGAGAGAAGTTGTGTGCAAATGTTACTCCGATGCTGACGATCGGTTTCGCTTAATAAACGTGGTATCCACGTAGTAGCAGTGGCGGCTGGTGATAAAGGGTAGAGGGGCACGTGCCCAGCCCAAATTTCAATAGAAAATATTTATTTTGTGTTAATTTACTATAAATTACTGTTACAATAATATCAATTAATTGTATACGACAAACTATTCATATTCTAATTATTATTCATATTCCTTTTATACCACAAATAATGATTTTTATCACATATATATGAGAGACTATCGATCGAGCACCGAGCCACCGTAGTCTGAAATCCTCGCATTTCGCGCGCGTGGGCGAGTGCACACAGTTTGCCAGCCCTCGTTTTTAATCGGGCTTTTTCGGTGACTGGTAAAATTTGGAGACGATTGCAGCAGACAAACGTCGTTAAATCGTTCGAAAATCAGCTGAACGGGTCACACTTGTTGAGTGACCTTTTTTTAGTGATTGTTTATTTTCTTCGCTGAGAAGTGTGTTTTGACTGTTTTTGATTCAAAATGAATTCGGTGGACTTTTTATTGACTAATAAAGATATTACATACGAGATCCGAACGGAAATTAAATGGTTAGGAAGGCCGATACCCGATTTGATTATTTCCAAAACAGACGTAGGAAAATCGCGAAATTATTCACGAAATTTTAATAGTAGTGTCTACGACAGATTTAAGTGGTTATGTGGGTGTCCTAAAAGAAACAAACTGTTTTGTTTTATTTGTTTAGTGATGGGTGGCAACCAAAGTGCATGGACTCAAGAAGGGGTGAGTGATTTAAAACATTTAAATGAACGAGCTAAGAAACATGCTAGCTACAAGGAAAAACATTTACATAACATCTTAGATTTTAGTGTGTTGGGAAAGGTAGACATACGGCAACAGCTTGATAGTGCTTATCGTGAAAGTATAAGACGTCACAATTAAAATGTGGATAAAAACAGACATATTTTAAACCAAATAATTAATTGTATTAAATTTTGTGAAACAAATCTGGGACTTTAATGAAAAGGCGATTAACATTTTTTGTGAACAATAAGGACATGCGAGCTGATTTCCTCTACAAATAACGGTAAGATACCTATATCAAATTTTTTTCACATGTTGCCACCCATTATTTTAATATATTTAAGCCCTTAATATTCGTGCCTAAATAATATTTCAAAAAGCCACCAAATCCCAAAAATGATTCTTGTGAAAGTCTATATTTTTGTATAAAAGAATTTTTCATTGAAATTCTGAAGTGTCAGTAAAACGCATGACCTTGAAAATTTTAAAAATTTTCGCCTGCGGCGCCATTAGTAGCTAATGAGTAATCCTACTGACACACCCTATGTCCACCCATGTAACACACCCACGAGCCGCCACTGCCTAGTAGCATACAAATAATAAAAATGCAAATAGTAGACCTTTGTTTTTATATGTAGAACGAGTCACTCTGTCCTATGGCACAGTTTTTAATACTCTAATAACTCACACGCACACGAGTTCCGCTTGTGATGATTTGGCTTTCTCTGAGATACAAGAGATTCACGCCAGATTTCACAGAGTTTTAAAAAATATCGTTTAATTGAATCGAGACAAAGGAAAATTTTAAACAGTAAGTCCGAGAATAGCCGGTTCGGAAAACCGCAACGACGATCACAAACAAATTCGGAATACTTTATATATAGCCACTCAAAGGGCCTATATTCCAATCCCCATTGTGTTTGCGTTCATAATAAAACGAAGAATAATGGAGATAAATGTATTCGCCAACCACCTACTAGGATCCGTAATAAAACAATAATTATCGAAATTCTGTCTGATGAAAGGATAAAACCCTCGCAACGTAATTATAGAGCTCCAATGGCGGTGCGTTTTAATAACTGCCATTTAGCACAATAGAATAAGCATATTGTTCGGTTCTCCTCTGCCGTGCTCGGTTTGTTCATAACTTTCAATCAGGCGCTGTTTCACGGACAGATAAATTTTAGCTTTGCGATCGCGCGTACGATAGAAGAAAACATGAATGCGGTTGGAAGACGTACCATAGTCGACATTTCCTCCCTCACAATTGTATTTTGATTTAGTAAAGTGAAATAATATACTCGATTTATTTAAGAGCAAGATCTTCCTACTAGAACGCACTTTTACTATATCTACGAATATTTTAATTGCTCTTAACTGTTTTTTAATATGTGCATTTACCCACAAAAGTCTACATATGGGTGAAAAACCTGTAAACTTTTTAATTTGCACGGATTTTAAATATCTTTTAAATGTGGCACATCCATAAAGTTGAGCCGGACTTCTGAAATATAGTTATAGATGAGTGTAAATTCTACATTTTTGGAATAGAGAAACATTCACTTATTCCTGCTGAAGACTGTGGTGGGTTGGTTACCAACCCTCGCCTCCAACAGGAATTAGGCTCAGGCGAGGGGAGTAAATTCATCTTGTCCCGAAAACCTTTCTAACAGTGGGACAAGTTGGTAATCGATGAGTACCTTTTTGGCCATTTCCAGTGATGTTATGAGGTAGGTCGGATTCCGCGATGTTCTTAGAGAATCTAGTCCTCATCACTCCCTCTGCCTATATGCCTCTGACATATGTCTGACATATGTCTACCTTCTTTAGTTCCAAAGCCACCTCGATAGCTAGGTTATCATATTTCTTGAGCTCATCTGGTTCAGTCTTTTAAATGTTACAGGTAAGTGGCTCTGTGATATCTATGATGATCCCTATCTGCTGACCCTTGTTTATCAGCATAATATCTGGTCGATTTAAATTCGTACTTCGATCGATGATAACTAGCCTATCCTAGTACAATTCTGCTACTTCTGATTCCAGCACAACTTCAGGAGTATAATTTTAGTATAGTGGAGCCGTCGATAAAATGCCATACTTGACTGACAGTTGTTGATTTGGTGTTCTAAATGTTGTGAACCTATTTGTCGAAGTTAAACCTAGTAATGTATTAAACTTAGTTGTCGAAGATGGGGATCTTGTATGGATGTTGTTCCTGTAGTTCTTACAAGACCCCACACTTGTCGTTGGTACCCTTCCTTTATGTCCATCCTTCTTCCATGGGCCTATGTTTAATACAGAGTTGGCGTGAAAATGCTGTGTCAAAATGTAGACATTCTAAAGAAAAAAGTGGTTTAGACCCAGGAAAGATAACAATGAAATAGCTAAACTGAACGTCAATATGTTCGGTAATTTTTGGGCCCAATTTTGAACCGCCGTTATGGATATAATCAATCAAATCGATCAAATTTCATTTCCTCCTTATTTTACTACTGAAAAAAATTTAGAGAATACGATGAACAAGCAATCGATGTAAAATATCGGAATACATGATGTCAGAATAGATCCAGAAAACCTGAATATGGATTATTTATTGAAGCTTCCTATCATATCTCCAGATATATTTGCCAAAATTTTGTAATAATGTTTTTCAATGGAGATTTTCCATGTTTTTTACCTTTATTGATTTTCGCACTTTGAAGGAGGACAAACAAAAGTAAATGGTTTAAAATTGATCTAAATCCTAATATTTTTTCTATAAATCTTATAATTTTGTGGTTAGCCGCGTTTATATAAAGTAAAATAAAGCTGACATGGTCTTGAGCCGCGGCGATAGCTCAGTGGGTTAAGCGCCAGGTGAGAAGATGACGAATACTCCGAGAACTATTATCCGCGCGGGTTCGAATCCCGCCTGTGACAATTGGCACCTGTCACAGGGTTTGCTTGTGTATTCTACGTCTTTTCCATGTGTAATCCCTCTGCACAATCGTAATGACTCATAGAGGGAGAATGTCAATTTCTGTGGTGTGATTTATTTATTTATTTATAGTGTAAGATTCTTCAACTTTCCAACTCCCAACTGTATTAGCTTCCTTGCCGAAGAAGTAGACGGAAGCTACTTTATGTTACGTCATATTAATAACAAATAAATAAGAGATGATACACGAAATGATATAAAGTATGTGCTATTTTCAACAAGCATGGTGTAATACAACAATTTTAATGTAAAATAGACGGGACTGCTCGTCGATGACTGATTCTGATTACATAGTTAATCAATAAACCGATTTGTGGATTACCCGATTCATCAAACAGTCAATGACCTAGCGTGTCGATTACTTCGTGATTTATGGTACGGTGCAAAACGGTATCGCAGTCATCGATTGCGGCGCAATGTACAAAATGTACGCCTGATTCTTTTTAAGGTCCGTCGTCGTTAGCAAGACGCGAGTTAATTAATCAAAGTGTAAACCGGCGCCGGTGTGGTCATCTTTGACCTTCCGAATCACGACCTCTGTCCGTGTGGTTTTCTTTTCGGTATTAAAACGTCAGACAAGACAAATAGATTTCTGTAATTTAATTACCTTACGAGAAAGATAGTACGTGAGCTAAATAAGATTTAGAAAGACAGTATGTATACTGCGTAGAGAATTTTAAGGAACTTTAGGTCCTTTGATATGAGATTGAGGCCCAATGCGTCCACCTCAGTAACAACGGTTCTCGAAAAGTGCCTTTAGGATTTTAAATGATATAACTACATAGTGTTTATTTTGTTTCAGGTGAAATTGTATGCGTGTTAAGTTGAGTCATATACAAACAAATCTAACCATGGTACCGCTTTCGATAGAACAGCGTATTGGAATAATAAAAACTTATTATGGAAATGGTCAGTCCATAAAACTCATCGCAGAATTCATGTTTTTTTCGGATCTTTCAATCGTCTGTCACCTTTCTTTTAGGTATTGATCTGGATATTAAAATTACTAATTAATTTTGATGTTGTTATAGTAATTTTTGAAACGTGGGCTAGCTGCAACCGGAGGTGGTCGTGCGGTAAACAATTTTAAGCTGCTAGTAAGTGTTGGCAGCTTTGGGCGCCAGTAACATAAGTGTCTTACGTTTCTTAAGCGTCGTTGATACGCGGTTACAAAATATCAACAAAAAAAAACAAATCAAAATATTAAATAGCCAGTGATCACCAAAATATAAATAACCTGAAGCTAAAAGAATGATGGGGTATTTCAAATTAAGCAAAAATTATACACGCAAATACTTTAAATTAGTTTACTGAAATAATAAACAAATTTATACATACATATTCAATGGTAGAAGGATTTGATATATACTATTAAAAAAATTGATGGTTTTCCAAAACAATTTGACAAATTAACTGTAAACCAGTAGTTAAATTTGAAAATAAACTAATATAAATAAATAGATGGGAGTTTTACCGATCGTGATCACGATGGCGCACACTAGTATTGCTTATATATAAAAAAATATGCCTTTTGTATAATATAGGCTATTACCTACAACTGTAAAATTACCAAGAAAACATATATATGTATATATAATAACAACCAAAATATATAATATTACACACGATAGTTACCTGCACAACCTAAATAATTTGACAAAAAAAATTCAGTAAATGTAAGCACACTACTATAATACCAAAATTATTGTTTCAAAGTACCTAATATCTAATTATCAAAATGTAACAATAATTTAATAAAATAAATTATGTTAGATTATCTAATTATTAGTTTACGTCGAATTTATACAAGATTTATGGAAAGGAAAGATACAACGTAAAATAATTACCAAGTGACTAGTAATATCCAGTGGCAAAGTACTGTTATTAATTTAAGATATTAAATTTAAACAAAAATTAATAATTAATTAAATTATTACCAAAAAAAATAATACGCAGTATATGTAAAACGTATTAAAATAATAAGCAGAATAACATATGCAGGTGTACTTCAAATATATAAAAAAAATTAATATGACCAAGATTATTGTTTATACCAAACAATCACAACTTCAACTACATCTACAGCTTATCTTACAGCTTAGTTTTTTTTTCCGTCTGTTGATTCCGCCTAATCCTCCGTATCGGTACGGTGGTACAGCTAGTGGGACACCTGGTATACTCGCCTCGTCCGAGATGTCGAAAATTTCCGGCAAACAGGAACGCCACTGGAGGAATCTAGCCAACGCCGCTATCAGGCAATGAGCAGCTACTCCAAAGGCTTATGAAACTCCAAAACAGATCCCAAAATTTAGAAGTAAATCCAACCAATCTCGACTAAAATTCCATATAAAAATTCCATATAACTAAAATTCGAACTGAAAGTTGGAACAAAAGTCCAAACTAAAAGCCCTACAACCAAGATTTACGGTTTGAATATTTAATAATAAAAAAACCAGAATATAACTTACTTGGATGGTGGATGGCTTGAGGTGAACCAAGTGATATAACTTGGATTATGAAATCGGTCACCATGTACCAATATATCGTAAAAGGTGCATTCAGATCCAGCAAACTTGCTGAATTATGTGTCGTCCTTAAGGTTACCACGACCACGCGAATACAATAATTTTATACGAATTTTCTAAAAATCCCTTAGGAACACCAACGTGTTAACTTAAAGAAAATCGTCGACCACATCTTACTATCAGCGAAAGATACGTAACAAGACCCAAGTGAAATTCGTCTCCGGGCTACTTCTTCCCTAGTTTTTTTTTTCTTTACAAAAACACTCATCGCGGCCGCCGCGATAAAATAAAATATAGGATTGAATTTGAAATAAATCCTATGTAACATACATAAATGCATATGAACTGTAGAGGTCGTTATATTTTAAATTATATTATTTACTTAAAATATTTCTCGACATAAGATTTACCAAGTTGCTACATAGGTATACCGATATTCCTAGCTGTTATTTATTATCTCGGTTATCGAAATGTATATTTGGTTGTCTACTATTCGGCAAGGAATCGGCAATAAATTTGAATTTATACCGGGTGGCACGGAGTTACTCGGATAAAAACTGAAATTATTTATAGGTCAAATTTTGAATGTTACACGTCCTTCTGAACAAGCAATTCGAAATTTAGTGAAGAAATTTGAAGCAACTGGGTCTCTTCACGACAGACCACATTCAGGAAGACTAAAAACTGCACGATCTGCTGAAAACATTGCCCTTGTACGGGAAAGTATCGCAAATGATGCATGAACATCTATTCCACGGCGATTTCAATAATTACGCATTACGCAAATCAGTTTATGGAGAATTTTACATGAGGACTTGCATCAACAGGCGTACAAAATCCAATTAACTCAAGAATTGAAGGAGACGGACCATTTGCAACGCAGAAATTTTGTTACTTGGATGTTAGAACAAAGAGCAACTTATCCACATTTTGCGCATAAAATCATCTTTAGTGACAATTCGTATTTTACGTTAAACTGTACAGTTAATAAACAAAACTGCCGTATTTGGGGGGAAGAAAACCCTCGGAAGATTCACGGACGACAACTTTATGCACAAAAATGTACGGTTTGGTGCGGCTTATGGTCCGGAGGGATCATCAGCCTTTTTTTATGAAGACAATCGCGGCAATGCTGTTACGGTGACTGGAGGATGTTATAATGCGATGATAACAGATTTTTTATGGCCTCAATTAAATGTAATTGACACTAATGATGTTTACTTCCAACAAGATGGTGCTACATGCCACAGAACACGAGAAAATATGGCGTTATTGCGCACGAGATTCTCTGGACATGTTATCTCAAGGAATGGTGACGTGAATTGGCCGCCAAGGTCGCGCGACCTTGGTAAAGTAAAGTTTGTGCTAATCATCCAAGAAATAGTATAACTCTAAAAGATAACATTCGAGCCGCCATAAGGGAGATTGAAGCTCCAATGCTCGAAAAATCCTCAAAAATTTCAATGCTCGTATCGATGCCTGCCATTGTACGTTTAATTGCAATCGATGTCACTTTAATTTGAAGTAAAGAAACGTAAAATATTCCGTATGTTTTTTTTTTTATACAACCACAACATCCTAAATTCATTTTTTGGAAAACCTCTTATACTAGATACTAGGGGACGAACTTTTTATTACATGACAGTGTCACTTACGTAAAAGAAGTCTCAAAAGAATCTGCTTATAAAAATTCGTGAAATGTAGGCCTCAAACTCGATGAAAACTGATTCACAATACCTTATAAGTAGAGCCCGGCGCAATGGTCGGCAACACAGGATCGGCCTCATAATAAGCATTTAACGAGTAATGAAAGCAGTTAAACTGTTACAACTAGGCATGCGCAAGATCTCGAAAATGTCGAGATCTCCATTCTCGAGACGAGAAAAAAAGTCGAGACGAGACGAGACGGGACGAGACGAGACGAGACTTTCGGTCACTTGAGATTCCGAGATTTCTCGAGATTCCGAGACTTCTTGAGACCTCGAGATTTCTCGAAATTCTGAGACTTCTTGAGATCTCGAAATTACTTGAGATCCCGAGATTTCTCGAGATTCCGAAATTTCTTGAAATCTCAATATTTTTCTCTCAATCTCAATCTCAGGCCGCTTTAAATTAACAGCTAGTTTTAAACAGAACGTGTAGTTTACCATACCGTTAATAAACTCCTTTGTAACAACAGTACCTGCTTGACTTCCGTAAGAAAACTGATGGAACGTGCTTAGTGTTTATGTTAAAATTGACCTTTTGATTTCTTGGTATGCCTCTCTGCGACGTTTCAGTTGATGTAGTTTTTTTTGTATGTATATAGTCTTAACCACCAGTCTTTGAAATTTATGTTTTTTCCATTTATAACATGTACCTTTATGTTCTGTTTCGAGGAATACGAGGCTAAAATTTCGACATGTTGAGGAAGAGTATAAACTCTATCAACTTTCTTTAGTGCTCTTTTAACCAAGCCAAAATCCCTATCACAGGGTAAAAAAAGAATGGCCTCTAATAGGAAAGTACTGCTCAATTTTATCAAATCTGCCAGAATCTGTTAAGTAGAGACACATTCTTATCATAGTGTGATTTTTTATTTTTGTCATTTTGTCATTTTAATTTGACTACACTAAATTGTGATTTAGTGTGGTCAACTAACCTAAACGCAATAATAACAGTAGTCGTGATATTTTTAAACATTGCAGTCTGCGCAACGCGTTACCCATGTATTGCAGAAACGATACAAGTGATCGACTTGTATCGTTTCACCTCTTTTGCGATAAATTTCAATATATCAAGAAATGTCAGTATCTCGAGAAATCTCACGATCTCGAGAAATCTTCTCGTCTCGTCTCGAAAATTCTAAATTTCGCACATGCCTAGCTATAACAGTTTATGCAAAACTTAATCTCTTAACTAGCTGGAACCTCACAAACTGAATAAGATCCGTAAAAACTTGTCTGCATCAGGTACGTTTCAATGGTTATCTCTTTAAGTGATGTTCGCCGTAGGGTAAAAATATTTTTATATTCTGAAAATGACCTTTCGACATCTACCGATGTAATATTACCGGCACAAACTTGTTACAATCTGGTGAAACCGCCGTCTTTCTGTGGGAAACTTCGCGTTCATTCTTTACGCCATCTATAACGGGTAACACTTGCCGAGGCCACTCACCGTGAAGCACCCTGTATATGGTGGTGTGGGAACTTTTTTTATGTAGGTGTCTGAAAATTTATCGTTAAACAGAGACTACATATTTACATGTGTAGTCTCTGTTTCTAGTCAAGTAAGGATGAAGATTTTTTGTTTTTAGTACATATCTACATATTGATGAGTGTAAGATAATAATTTTAAGAGATATATAAAGTGTTACAATTATTTTTGTAGTAAATACGTTTTTACACAAGTTTACATTACCTTTTACACTAAAAATAAGGAGGATTATTCTTTTATGGATAATAAATACTCCTTTAAAAGAGTACATGACAACATTCTTAAAACAAACAAAAACTGTTTAATTCAGCACAAATATGATCTATTTGTTCACCTCATTTTACAAATCTATCTAAAATCGTTCCTAAAAATTTCGTCTATTTGCTAGGTATTTGTAAAATATTGTGTTTTTGTATATTTAGGTTCAAATATTTTGTATATACTTCTGTAAATTCAACATAATCTGTTTTGTTTAAATTAATTCTCAAACGGTTTACTGAACACCAATCAGTAAATTGTCGCACTGTTATGTGTTCTATTGTGTTAGTTACTTTTTCCTTAGTCTTACCTAATGGTGGAACTTCACTTGGCGTAGCGTATTTGTGTTTGAGAATCGCCGTATTTGTCCAAATATTTGATGTATTCGCAAATATTCCAAACATGCCATCCACACATATATCAAAATACCCAAATATGATAAATATATTTGAATATTTAGAACCAGTGAATACAGTGACGGACGTGTTGACAGCGACAGCAGCTTATTACCTGAATGCTTCTTATTACCAATACATGTTAAATCTACATAAGTACAAAGTTACTAAATGACCATGACGAATACGGCGCTAGTGGAACCAAGTGTGGACGGTTACCGCAAATATTCGGCTTATTTGACTTCTTTGATGTGTGATTGAAAACCGACAAGTGGACGGAAACGCGTATTTGCTGTTAGCGCTATTCGCGTTAGCAAATATAGCGAATAGCTTCTCTACACATCGCCGTTTTTGGGTAAATACAACGAATATACGAATAGTGAAGTGCAGCCATAATACCAGAATAATTGTGTCATCTGCATACAAAAATATCTGCTGTTGATAAATTATTTATGGTATATACAGGTACAACAACAAAGAATAATTGGACCTAAAACTGAGGAATTCCTAGGTTAACTGTAAACTGATGTGATAACGAATAAATGTTTACGATGAGTTGTCTATTAGTAATTTAAATAAATTGTTTGTGTTAGAAATACCGACTCCAATGTGTCAAAGGCCCTTGATAAGTCAAGAAATATACCAACTACTATTTCTCCTTTGTTTAGTGGATTGTCCTGTGGAGAATCACAGAAACATAATTTTCGCACAACAAGTCGTGCAAATTCTTTTTCCGCCATCATATAGGAAGATAATGTAATTCTGAAACATTTAAACACAATTTTCAAATGACCCGTCATACCAGTCCAATTAAATAGATTAAAGGGTAGAGTTCGGAGTGGCAACTTTGAGATGTGAACTTTGAATGTGAAGAAAGTGCATTTCGATTTCGACATATTATGTACTCTTCGGCCCTCTTGCAGAAAGTCAAATGTCAGTCGATGAAAGTTCGAAACGCCCTAATGAAAAGATAACATTTCAGGTTTAAGCTCCCCCGCCGATGTTGGCACTGAAAACATAACGCTGATGCGGACCAAATTGAAACGAGTTTTATAAAAACACTTATTTATATTCAGGGCATGTTACCTGTGTCACCCGAAAAAATTGTTTTTGAATTAAATTACAATAGGGCACGTCTCAGGGGCAGTAGAAACGCCCTTCTGGGGTATTACAATCGAGATTCGATGTCGCTATTTAGGCCATAAAAATATTAAAAAGGGGAATTTTTAAACTCTTAAGACTGTAGGTACAGAGTATGAAAGAGTACACTGGGTGTATACGAAGATAGGGTATACTCAATAACTTTTGAATGGTAGTAGCAAATGGCATGAAATTTGGAGTATTTTAGTGATTTTCACGTTTTTCCAGAGCTAACTAGATCTGACATGTAAATCGAAACTGAATTTTTAAATTGATATATTGTATATTTTTGTTTAGTTTCAAATTACAAATAGTTCTGAGTAAGATGGCATCAAATTTAATTTTCGTTAGAAAATATTGCGTTGTAATATCTATTTGCAGGCTTCCTGTTTTTAAAACTACTACCAGCGCCAAAACATATCAGCGTTTTTACCAGTGATGCATTTACGCACCATTTAAATGTTCATAGTTTTTACCATTAACATCAAACATTAAAGAGATTTATTAAGAGTATTATAGCACATCTACAATTCGATTTGCTCACAGAGCTTCAGGTTTAGTGAAAATTATTAACTTAGAGCGGGGGGTGGACCAGTCGCCGGGGGCAGTCGACCCCCCACACGATGACAGGTGCCAGCTCAGAAATTGAATTTAAGAAAGGGATATCAGAAACCTTGCCCATAACTGTTCCAAGGCCTTCGCATTTAATGTGTACAAACACTTAAAAAGGATGATAATTATTATTATGTTTGCCTACAAGTTCAATTGGCATACAGGAAAACACTGTTAAAAACCTGTTTAAATTTGTTCCCGGACATTCACAGATGACACAACATTAATGACTACAAAGATGACAAAATGCACAATGTTTGTTACATTTATTAGCAGGACAGTTAAAATTAACATTCCTCCGACAAGGCAAGTGCTGAACGATTGTGAAATGCTCACCCCTGCCAAATTCGACAGGACCAAAGACCGGCCGCTTTTGCCGTTTCGGAGGTTTGGCCATAGTAAAACTGGTCGAACGGAAACCACAGCGCCCCGCGGGGGCTTTTGGACGGTGAAATTTAATCCACTATTAAGTCTCATTCAACTCCGTGTCACAGGCTCGTTCTGGGCCTATATAGAAAATGGGGAAACAAGAAAAATATCAGAATTAGACGAATGGTTCGTGGATGTACTTGTGCGTGTGTACATCCCTGACGTACCTGTTTGGGTCTGTTAAGTCTCTTGTTCTAGGCGAGCGAAAAATTTTGTGGCAACCATCCGAATGTGGTCGTACACGTACGGCATGTCCGTCTGTACGTGCAGCTCTTCGATGGGCGTGTACCTGTCTGCCTCCGTCAACAGTCGAGAAGCTTGTTTTGGGTCCGCTGCAACCTGTTCAATTGCGTAATAGAAGCTTTGCCCCATATCGGACACGCGTAAACCATTATGGCGAAGCATTACTTTGTACAGGAGCAGCTTGGTCCTCACATCAAGCTTACTCCGTCTGTTGACGAGAGGGTACAGACGGGTTAATGCCGCGTACGCCCGTCGGATGGTTTCTGCCACATGTACCTTAAAAACAGTCGCTGATCAAATGTGACCCACAGGTACTTGACCTGTTTTTTTGTCCGTGACCACGGGCTCTCCCTTGACCTTGATCTTGGAGAAGACTTTGGTGTCGATGAAGCGCTTCGTAAACACGAGTGCTTCGGTCTTGCCAGCATTAATGTCTAGCTTCAGGTGTTCATATGCCTTGACGAGGACGGGCAGGTGTTGACGGACCTTAGACGCCACAGTCTCCGTTGTATGTGACGACGCGTATATCACGACGTCATCCGCATACATCAGAGACGCGGTGTTTGGATGCACTGGTACATCGCAAGTGTAGAGGTTGTAAAGGGTCGGTGACATCATCGACCCCTGGGGAACGCCGGCCTCGATGGTGTGATAATCCGACAGGGAGCGATTCACGCGAAACGCGATGCGTCTGTCAGCCAGGTATGACTTTAGCAGAAGGCATAGATGTCGAGGAAATCGCAGTCTCAGCAGCTTGCATACGAGCTCCGTATGCCAAACGGAGTCATACGCTGCTGAGACGTCGACGAACAGGGCAACGGTACTTTGATGTTTGTTGTACGCCAGGGTCACGTCCTGAACAAGGCGGGATAAAGGATGCGACGTCGAAAGTCCTGGTCGGAAACCGAACTGGTGATCAGGAAACGCGCGTCTCTTCTCTATGTATCTATAGAGAGACTTTCCGATCACCTTTTCGACCACTTTCGACATCGCATTTAGCAATGTTATGTGGCGGTAGCTTTTAGGGAGATGGGGTGGCTTGCCGGGTTTAAGGAGATGGATTACAATGCCGTCCTTCCACTTCCGGGGAAAGTGCTGAAGATGAATTATCGCATTGGCGATATAAGTCAACTGCACGATCCCCTTCCGCGGGAGGCGCTTCAAAAGGATGTAGGGGATATCGTCGGGACCTGGGGCTTTAAGGTTAGGAAGGGTTTTAAGGTTGCCGCATATGTCCTGAGGGGACGTAAGCAGCTTCGCGAGCTTGCGTCGTGGGATGGGGACTCTATGCCCGGTTTCTTATGAAAAATAGATAGAGACAGATCAAAACCTAGCTATAATTGAAGGGAATTAAGAGAGGAGTAAGAAAGGTTTCAATGTTCTAATTCGGGTCCCTTAGGTCTTTGAGCGAGGCAAAGTCTCCTATTGCATATTCAATTTTCTGCGTTCAGGGCACCTTCCAGCGGTGACGGTGGTAAAATCTTTCCAAATAACGCAGATGAAAAGATTGTTTGGTGCTTTTTGTTGATCCGGCTCAGTCCCTGGATGCATTTGATGCCGTCATGATGTGGTATCTGGATTATAGGAAACACCTACAAGAAGACGTGTGAGCACCTGTAGGATCTGCCGAAGACATATTCTTGGTATTAGAAGTTCTGATGAAGGACAAGAAGCTGAAGCATACTAACGCCATTTCTTTCCTATATATCTAATAGACCCAAGTGAATCCTTTCGTTTTAGACTCAGATAGGGTCCCTCTAATTATTGACATATAAATCAGTATGTCTCTGTCGTGGCCCAAACTGGGCATATTTGATAATATGTATGTAAAATGTAATAAACATGTGTTTTCCTATATTTTTGGAGATGCTAATCATGATTGATTAATTGGCTCCTGTTTTGTACCCCAAACAGGCTAGAGCTCTAAGGAAATTACCAATCTTTCAGTTTCTTTTTTTAATCTTTGTCCTCATACACTCAATTTATGTGCACATATAGGATAGGATATATAATAGGAAGTAGATGTGATAAGGTTGTTTAGTTTTTTGTATTATAGTATAATGACTTCGTGAACCACTTCTGGTGCTTTCAGGGACAAACAGTAGTCGCGGACTACCGGTTAAGAACCACTTCATTGCCTTGGAAATAAGCCTGGCAAACATGACATGAACACGTGCAGGGACGAGCATGTTTCTCGACAATAGTTGATATATTTAATGGTGTCACAGGAATCATCTATTTTAACCCATTAACGCCCAAACGAACACAATTTTTCGTCCTTTTTGGAGCGTCAATCTCGAAGGGAAATTAATGAATTCACTCAATAAAAACCACTTATCCTAATGTTTTCGGATGTGATCTTTTGATTTCCGGGGTCAGACATAATATACAATTCTCACGATTTCATCATGGAAACCTCAACACCGGAAAAAATCTCGTTTTGAGGTTAGAATGACAAATAATTTTTTACTCAGATAGAACGCATTTTTATGAAAAAGATTGAGAGGACATTTTCCATCAGAATTCTACGTAAAATATGACGAATATGTAATTTTTTCCGTTTTCAAATTTTGAATTTTCAAGAATGATGTCCACCATATTGAATCCGCCATCTTGGATTTCAGACTTTTTTCACGAGAAATAACTAAAAATGCTACTAAAACATGAAATGACATAAGAAAAGTATAATTACAAACTCCTATTTACTTTTTATAATGAAAAACGCACCATTTCTTGAGAAATCCGGCCGCCATTTTGAATCCTCCATCATTTCAAATTAAAAATTTAGTCAAATATATTCTGTAGTATTGTTTTGATTGAGGAAAATGACTGTGGATCAAGAAAAACTTACAATAACATTATTTTCTCGTTAATACTAGAGAAAAATTCATATTTCATGAGATTTTATGCAATATCCGCCATTTTGAAAAGTTTAGAGTCAGTTGAGGTCGGCAAAAAAAATTCTATCATCAACTCCAACTATTGCCTCCACCTCCCTTCACAATCCGGAGAAGGTTAGAGTACTTTTTGGACTAAAAAAAAAATATATATTTATAAAAAAAAATAATCCCCAAATTTTCAGTACTTTTCTCCATAAAGTCAGCCATATTTTTTTTTCTAGAGCATTTAATCACAATTCTGACCCTGGAAATCGAAAGATCACATCCGAAAACATTAGGATAAGTGGTTTTTATTGAGTGAATTCATTAATAATTTCCCTTCGAGATTGACGCTCCAAAAAGGACGAAAAATTGTGTCCGTTTGGGCGTTAATGGGTTAATTAGGGATAATAAAAGTACATAGAAAATCTTCCATCAATTCAAATTTTAGACAGAAAACATTAAAAATATTTGTCGATACCTAATTTATACCAATAAAACTCTTCATAGAAATACAAATGGTTCTCCGCTGCTCGGGCGTCGAGTCGGGGGGGAGAGGAACAGGTTTTTTGAAAGGACTTCGCCATCGCGTTGGCATTGTCCTTGTCCGTAAAGTGGACGAGGTCCTCGTGTACTATTGCGGGCGCATGGCGAAAAGGTCGCCGTAGCAGCCGCGCCATACGCCAAAGCGAATTATCCCGAGTGTCGAGAGCCACGATTTTTCTTGTCCATGCGTCACCCTTATGTTGTTTTATTCTGTCCTGTATCGGACGCTGGAGGTCCGTCAAGCGCTGTCTGTCAATTTGTCTTCGATATCTTTGCCATCTTCGCTTGATACGGTTCTTGAACCATATCAAGTCGAGGACTTCCGGAGGAAGAGTGGTCTCTCTAGGTCGTAGGGAGATCCCCCTCGTCGAGGCACGTCGGGCCGTATGTATGACGTCTGTCAGTCAGTCTACGGCTGCGTCGATGTCTGCGGGGGACTCCAGGACCGAATCAATGCGCAAAAGCGCATTAACTCGGTCCCGGTATTTCCCCCAGTCTGTCGACATGTAATCGTATGTCCTCGTCGTCACGTCATCCCTGTCACCGTCCGGGATGGCGAGGAGGACGGGTTCGTGGTCAGAGCCTAACGCCGGGATGACCTGGGGAAGAACTGGGAAATTGAGGTTATTTGGAATGAAAAGGTCTATGTAGGTAGGGGTAGAACCATTTTCGGGGAAGTGGGGGGGGAATCAGGCCCAGCTACCGCCAGGCCATTGTTCATTACGTAGTCCTGGAGTACAGTACCGTTCCTGTTGCCTCTTGCATTGTGCCATAGCCGGAGCCGCGACCCTGCGTGCACAGTGCATCCAGGTCCGCCTCTGTCAGTCTCCGTCTCGGCAAATTATAAACACCTGAATCAACAATTCTGCTGGCAAGCTGTACCGACACGTTGTCCACTCCAATCTCGAGTTCTGGGAGGGCCAGATGTGGTATGCCCCTGCGGATCAGTAGGGCGACGCCTACGCCCCTGCCTCGGTCCTTCCTGTAGGAAACAAAGCCTGGAGTCCGAAACTTATTGGTTGGCTGCAGTTTCGTCTCGGTAAATATTCCTATATCAGCTTTCTCTCATAAAATCTAAAATTTCGTCTGCTTTATTCTTGACGCCGCAAACATCTAACAGTAATATTAACATTAAATTTCGAACTGGGGCAAATGATATGTTGTGAAATCCTGTAAAACTGATATCTTGCCCTTGGGGTCCGTGACACCCCTGCGCATATCAGTTAAAAGTTTTACAGCCCTTAAGGTTTCTGACACGTTAATAACTGCATTAAGTTCCCTCAATACTGCCATGAGGTCTGAGAATTCTGAGCCCGCATCTACCTGCATGCGGGGGGGTGCTGTGGCGTTGGGTCCAGCAGGGGGAGGCGTAGTGTGGTCGTCCCAGTGGTGGCGGCATTTCCCGCTGCGACCGCAGGTCCGGTGGCGGCTTTGGTCGTTCCGGTGCCTGCGGCTGCATCCGGTCGAGATTTCTGCGCCGTCGGGGTTGCTCGGGTTGCAGAGTGGGACTCTCTGGCGGTGGCGGGTGTAGTTGATGCCGTCGCCGCTTGAGCTGCCCTTCTGGCCTCCCATGCGTTGACCTTCGGGGGTGGGGCGGGGACAAACTGTTGGGCTGCCTGGGTCGCCTCCTCTTTAGGTTGCATCGATCGGACTAAGTTCTGGTAAGTCGGACAATCTACGTTACTGGCCGTCTGGTTTCCCCAACAATTAGCGCATGTCGGGGGAAAAGCCCTCCTCGTCCCTCGTGTGAGTGCATTATTGAGTTAAATGCCCCCCCCCCCCGCGCACTTTACGCAACGGTGAGGGTTGATTACGCCACAGTTTATCTTCGCGTGCCCCCCAGCACTGGCACCGCCGACACTGGAGGACCTGGCGAGTGTTGGTTCGTCTTCTCCCACGTCACCTTTGCAAAACGGATAATACGTACCGATTTTTGCAATTCTTGTAGCGTTACTGAGTTGTCTGTGATGACCAAATATAAAGGGTTAATTGTACCACGCATCGGGATTACTTCGCGTACTGCAATGCCCTGCCCTTCAATGTGTTCCTTGATGTCGCCTTGGGAGGGTCCCCCGTGTAACCCCCGCAAGACGAAGGCGTGCGTTTTTTCGTCAGAGGGCGTATAAGTATGAAATTCTATGTCTTCAGTAGCTCTGACTACCCAGGTATTTTTTATATTCCGCCAGATCCTTAATATACATCTTTATGTCTTTATGGAATTTGTGCTGTATTTTACGTAAAATTCCTTGCTTACGTGTCGACGGATTTCCTGGATCAACTTTTGGTGGTGGCCTGGCTCTCTTTTGGGCCGCCGTGTAATTATAATTGGCGGTGCCTGAGGGTCGCGTTCTAGAGGGTCGAATCTGTTGCTCGTAGAAGGTAGATTGTCCGATTTGTCTAATAAGGCTCCTAGACGAGACGTTTTCCGAGGGGTTAAGAAACCAGTCGGTGGTGAGAGGGATGTCGTTCCCGAGGGACCGGGATTGGCCATGGCCGTCTCCCCCCGCTCCGGGATGCTGCTCGTGGACCACCGCGGTAGCTACCGGCTCCCCGGTTTCCATTTCGTACGCGCTTGGGAAATCCCCTGCTGATCGGGGGTCAACGCCCTCGCCGACCAGCGGAATGTGGCTGTCGACTGCCGGGTTATCGGCCGCGGTTTTTACTGGGGTTTTTGTCGCGGCGTTATCACTGTGCGTGATTTGTTTACTATCAGTCATTAGGACTGACTTGATTTTCTTGAGCGCGCCCTCCCCGAGGGGGGAGGCTTCCCTGCTGGAGATTGAAGCCGAACTTGATCTGCTCCGATTGCGTTTTCGTAGTCTAGTTTCTGGGTCACTTACCGAACTCGCTCGCGATTCCGGTCTAGAGTCTATTTCTCTCGAGGTGCTTTGAACTGGAGCGTCTTTTGTCGCGGGGGGTTTTTTTTAGTCTTTTCTCGGGGTCGGGGGCACAAAATCAAACTGATCGACGTTTTCACAATCGGTGTAAGGCGTTGAAGCCGTAGTAGATGCCCTGTCTGTCCTCTGAGGTGTTTCACATTGTAAGTAATCTCTTTCCGGCACGTCTGTCATTCACGACGTTTGGATCGAGACTATTAGTTTTTACCAGTAGTGCGTTTATGCATCAATAAAATCATAAAATATTTGATTTCACTGTTTATACCACGTTTTGTGGTGCGTTTACACACCAGTGTTCTTGAATAGAAACATGTTTTTTGTTTATAAACATGTATTATTATGTTAAAAATATTTTATTACATGCCTAATATTAACCGGTATTGTATTCAGTGGCGGCAGTGGAATTTGACATGCTCGCATTTTCGTAAGGAGGCATGGAACCCACATCATAATTTAAGGGGCAGTTGCTAGACCTAAATGGAAGGATATAATGACAAAAAATCTTTAGGGAAAATGCGTTTTTTTTTTTCCAAAAATGGCTGCTCCGGGGAGATCTTGGAAACGGCTTGAAAAATATTTGTGAAATATTTTTTTTTTTATCACCTAGTAAATACAAAGTTTTTTATACATGTGATTTTCTCGACATTTTGAGATGTGTTAAGTAGGTAATGGTAATTTGAATTTGTATTTCATCCAAATATTTTGTCTTTGAGATTTTACAATAGTTGTACCTTTAAGCAAAATAAGATTTTTGCAAAATCACAAGTATAAAAAGACTGTATTTACTCGGTGATTATGAAAAAAACTATTTCGCAAATATTTTGCAAGTCGTTTCCAAGATTTTCTCGGCGGCAGCCATTTTGGCAAAAAAAATTCGCAAGGTTTCCCCTGCAGTTTTTTTTACCATTATAACCTTCTACTTAGGCCTAGGTAATTACCCCCTAAATTTACCAACGGCCGCCACTGATTGTATCATATATAATAAAAAAAACGTGCTAATTCTGGAATTGTATCATATAAGTATGATAAAATGGAATAACACTCTTAATTTTTTAGGGATTTGAACCAAACTTGGTACATAACAGTGTTTGGAGGCACTGAATTCATATCTGGCATCAGCATTATGAAATCCAATATGGTAGGCTAAATATGGCGTCTTTAATTTCCTAGGGCGGAGCAAAATTTTTTTATTTTTTTTGAATCTGAGCCGGAAATTGTTTTGATAAAGATTTTTCGAGGTTGCTGATCACATATTTTGGAGCTGTTGTATCTGGAATCAGATTTTTTTAAATTTGAAGATGGCCGACCCAAAATGGCGGTTGAGAGTTCAAATATTTTCGGAATTTTAGAAAAACTGCATGTAGTGGATTTTTTAGATCACTTATTACGAGTCTAGGATCAAATTTGTGAAAATAAAAATCGCGATTATAATATGGCGGACGAAAATTTAAAAAATTTTGCGAATCTGAAAAGCTATATGTAAGAGTTTATGAGGTGCTGATAACAAATATGAAAACATATTATGAAAAAACTCGAAATTTCTCCTTTGGACGTACGGACCAGTTAGATGGCCAGCTAGGTCCTGCGAAATCACTTACTTAGATATTTTCTATTGGGGTCACATTAAAGAAGCAGTGTACAGAACACAGCCTACTGATTTACAAGATCTCCGCGACTGGATTCCAAGAGCGGTGAATAATATTACTCCTGCTCAAATGGAAAATGTGTTAAGGGAATTTGAGAACAGGATTCATTTATGTCATCAAATGAATGGTGGACAATTTGAACATTTAATTTATTGATGTTGCATTTTTTTAAATTTATTATCTTCTTATGTTTTTTTAAATAAAATATTATATCTCAAAAACTATGAACTTTGGGTAGGTATGGGTAGTACATAAGAATGATTCGAAATTGTTTGTAGAATTCGAATTTCCAATTAGTTATAGGGTATTCCATTAAAATTATTGCAGTAAATTGCTATTAAAGATGACTTCCGGTATTTTCCGCTTGAGCCGGAAGTGCGAAATTTTAATTATGTCAGGCATTAGTGCTTCTAAAATAAGTTAAAGATATCATATTAGTTTGTCCCTATCTTCACTTGTTTTCTTTTAAAGGAATTTTATAAATGACACATTTGACATCTTTAAACGCGATTTTCTCGGAAACTGCAAATATAGGTATAGGACATGATACATGTTCTAGTCTTAGTGTTTTCACTGGAATTAAAAAAAAAATGTAATATACAAGGTGTTCCATATAAAATAACAAAGTTTAGGGCATTTCCGGTTAAACAGGAAGTGATGATCAGTCGTTTTTAAAACTAAATTTTGCATCCCATTCAATGATATACATTTTTAAAATTTGAAATCGATATCTTTTTTCGTGCCTCAGCTAGAGCCTCTCGTGGTCACCCGGTATATAAAATCAGACTAATTTTGCCTATCTTAAACTAATTTTCTTAACCCATTCTATATCAAGGATATTAATGTTAATAATCGTAAATGTAATAGTTCGCATCATTATAGATTCATCTGCGTTCTACTTTATATTAATTTTGGTCCATCTAGAGCTTAATCGTTGGTCCATCTAGAGCGAGATTCCGAGCTGAAAAATTCCTTCTGGCCTTTAACAGGAATAATGATTTATTCCTGCTAAAGGCATTCCACAAGTTGTTGAAAATGTCCCGATTTACATAAAATATGCGGTTCTATTGGAGTTTCAGATCTGTACGCTCGTCTTTCTGATATTTCCGAGTCTTTCGTACTTTTAGGTGGTTGCGCGCTTATCCGTCTACTTATCCAGAGTCATCGCTTTCTGGGTATTAGCAAACCGCATCCGATACTCTTCTCAAGTATCAGTAAGCTGATGTTAACGTTTTAGCGTTTGTATAAAAAAACACTTGCATCCATGCGTCAATTGTGTCCATAAAATGTATGTTGACAAAGGAGTTTTTTGGTAATATTGGACAAAATACAAGCGCTAATGTTTGTCTAATATACTCTGACATCTTCGGGACTTAATTGGTGTTTTGCAGCATAACGGTCTATGTTACTTAAATTATTGTAACGTTTTGTTAACTACGGGTTCGTTATGTGTGAAAAATTCAAATTCGCAATTTCAACTAACACTATTTATTTAACTAAATACAAATAAGGATTAAACACTTACTATTAACACTAATTTATTTTTATACAATTTATATTCGATTACCTTACGAGGACCGCGACGCACAATTCCCAAAGATAGACTGTCCTTCCCGCCGTTATTGAGGCCACTTATACTTGTCCTGGATAGTTGCGAGAAAAGGCTGGATAAACCCCAGATTATTATCGAAGTTCTAGTATCGAAGTATCGAGGCAGCAACGGACCACGCGCTCGCAACATTCATGTAGTTAAAGGGTATCCCCCATAAGCATGGTGAAATGCCCCCTTTTTTTTTTTTATTTTCTTCGCATGATGAAAGTGTTTCTTAGGGCTAATTATGAAAGGTAGACCGAATTTTAGGTCCAAAAAATTTTCCTCTCAGCTAGGTATTGAAAAAACCCTGTTTTTTACGTTTTATTTTTTTTCTCGGTTTTTAACTGTCGAAAAAATCTGATAAAATTCATGAGTACAGAAAATATGATTAGTTTTATGTAAAAATTTTTTCAAGCTCATTCAAGGTCATTATGACCTCTAAAAAAAATCATTAAAACTTTAAAAATCCCATATCTTTTAACCAAAAAAAGCTTCAGGCTCAAATTTTTAATATGTTATATTTTTAACTGTTTTTTACTACCTCAAATTTTTTCAGATTTGTTTGAGTGGTGGGTCATGCCCAAAAGTGCGAAAAATCAATTTTTTGTCCGTGAAACGACTTAAAACGGCTTAAAATCATAATTTTATAGTGTCCTGATTTTCTTTCTTGCACTAAAAGGACTCAAATGACTTCAAACAATTAAAAAATATGTTCACTAAAAATAGTAAGAAAAAAATTCCACTTATCGAAACTAGTAGTTTTTATATTTTGTGCGAAAAATCAATTTTTTGTCCGTGAAACGACTTAAAATCATCATTTTATAGTGGCCTGATTTTTTTTTCTTGCACTAAAAGGACTCAAATGACTTCAAACAATTAAAAAATATAAAAACTACTAGTTTCGATAAGTGGAATTTTTTTTCTTACTATTTTTAGTGAACATATTTTTTTAATTATCTGAAGTCATTTGAGTCCTTTTAGTGCAAGAAAAAAATCAGGACACTATAAAATGATGATTTTAAGTCGTTTCACGGACAAAAAAATTGATTTTTCGCACAAAATATAAAAACTACTAGTTTCGATAAGTGGAATTTTTTTTCTTACTATTTTTAGTGAACATATTTTTTAATTGTCTGAAGTCATTTGAGTCCTTTTTAGTGCAAGAAAAAAAATTAGGACACTAAAAAATTATGATTTTAAGCCGTTTTAAGTCGTTTCACGGACAAAAAATTGATTTTTCGCACTTTTGGGCATGACCCACCACTCAAACAAATATGAAAAAATTTGAGGTAGTAAAAAACAGTTAAAAATATAACATATTAAAAATCTGAGCCTGAAGCTTTTTTTTGGTTAAAAGATATGGGATTTTTAAAGTTTGAATAATTTTTTTTAGAGGTCATAATGACCTTGAATGAGCTTGAAATTTTTTTTAAATAAAATTAATCATATTTTCTGTACTCATGAATTTTATGAGATTTTTTCGACAGTTAAAAATCGAGAAAAAAAAATAAAACGTAAAAAACAGGGTTTTTTCCATACCTAGCTGAGAGAAAAATTTTTTGGACCTAAAATTCGGTCTACCTTTCATAATTAGCCCTAAGAAACACTTTCATGATGCGAAGAAAATAAAAAAAAAAGGGGGGCATTTCACCATACTTATGGGGGGGATACCCTTTCCCGATTATTTGTTTTATATTTATTTGTTGTATTTGTGTAATGTAATAACTCCACTTAGTAAGGATGAATGGCTAGACTCAATACACTTACAATGAATTTGTATTTTTAAATCGATCTGTTTTTTTTGCCTGTCTTTATCACCAGTTGTTTAATGGTATGTTACAAAAAATTGGTGTGCAATATTACTGCCAAATATCGTTATCCTGACAGTTTGTAGCCTTATGACTATTTTACACACACCAATTTTTCTCACGATAAATTGTACAAGTTGTCCTTCAATTTATTGGAATACGGGTAAAACAGAAATTGCGCCCAATTAATTGTCCACAATAAATTGTGCAATAAATCGTAGAATTTAGAACTTGCTCTAAATTCTTGGCCAATTTTAGGGATATTCAGTAGCTTTTTACATTTATTTCATTGTACCAACCGAATAATGATATAGGCGATTTCTCTTAGGGACAAACCTATGATAACTCTTAGGTTTTAATCATTTGTAACAATAAATTGTTACAAATATTGCAAAGTGTAAACAGTAACTAAAATTGGACCATTTATTGAAAAATAAATTCTACAATTTATTGTGCAATAGACTGGTGTGTGTAAAATAGTCTTTAGTTAGGAATAAAGTTGGCTGGCTTCAATGTTCCTCATCGTAAGAAAAAGAACAAGGAAGAAAGTAGTATGCTTTTCCAGTCTTCCCTAAAGGTAAATAATATGTATAGAATTTTTTTTTTTTTTTAACATCTACCAATCAGTGTATGTACAAGGTGTTCGATTTATCATAGGAAGTGAGTTTTTCTCAGAAACGGCTGAGATAAATTAATTTTTGTGAAAGGTAAATTACTCACTTTCTATTAAAATTTTACTTTCCCTCAAAATTAAAGCAATAATAAAAAAATATGTGCTATGGACTCTAAGCGCCTCAAAAACATTTTTTGAGCAATATATCTTTTTTACTTTACCATTACAAAGCTATAATAAATATGAGATCTTTTACTATTTCAGATTTTTTTTATATATTGCATATTTAAAAAGTGATGGTCGATTTATTGTGTACGATTTACTGATCAACGAGAACTTTAACAAAATAAGAACTGAGTAATAAATCGTATTCAACTTTCAAACTCTCATGTTATAACTTGCGTGTTTAGCATTTTATATTCGTAAAATTTATTACGTTTTAAAAATACCTCATTTTATATCGAATTTAGTTTTCTTGATAGCTCTCTGATTGTTACTTTAGAATAAGTGTGAAAGTATGTGTGAAGAACAGTTTTTGGCAAAGGTAAATACATAAATAAGTAATTGTTAAATATTATTCTTTTAATTCGAATAAAGACAAATGGGTTGTGCACAAACAATTTGTGTTTTGACTTGAAGCAAAAAATCACTGCTGGCTGTGCTGAGTTAGGTGGAACTATCTTCACAAATGTAACTTCTAATGATCGAAGATAAAGTTATGAGTTCTGCTTAAATAACAATAGTGCCTATAATGCACATTTATTAAATTATTAACTTTTAATAGTACTTGTTGTTTTGTTTTTTACTTTTGTGTAAAGATTTCAGTTAGGACATTTGTATGTATTTTGTTTGTTGTTTAGGTATCTAAAGACATCTTTTTATTATAAATTATACAATATTTCACACCACAATATTTTAAAACCTAGGTTTAGTATTTTTTTTTTTGTAAATGAAAACACACTTTATTATGTATGTGTTGAACGAGCAATAGAGTCGGAAAAATGCAATTTTCAATTTTGCAATATTGCAATGCAATATTTACAAAAGAGGAATTTACCGGGAAATCAGCAATAACTTTTGAAATAATGAAAATGAAAAAAATTATACAAAATAAATAAATAAGTCATAAAAACAGGTAGGTATATTGCTGAAAATTGGAGACGTCGCGAAGCTTAGCTTGATTAAGCTATATTTTTTATTTCTGTCTTAATTTTTAGTAAAAACAAGTAAATTGGTAAATTCTAACAAAGAAATTATATTCATTAAGCTACAGTTTACCAGAAAAACAGATAGGGCACTCAATAATAAATCGACTTTAACTTTTTAAATATCCAAGATACAAAAAAATGTTAAATAAAAAATGACCTCATGATTAATTAGCTTTATAATGATAAAGGAAAAAAGGTATGTAGCTAAAAAAAGTTTTGAGGCGTCGCGACGCTTAGCGTTGTTAAGACATATTTTTTATTCTTGCCTTAATTTTGAGTGAAAAAATTTACCTTTCATAAAAATTAATTTCTCTCAGCCGTTTCTGAAAAAAACTCACTTCATATGATAAATCGATCACCCTGTACATATATGCCCTTTCATGCCCACACATCTGATCATTTATCAAAGAGAAGTTATTTTCGTAACCAAGATTAACAGAAAGCTTATAACATACTGTCCTTTAATCATTTATTAAGGTGTGTAGGCTTTTCGTCCCATGTGTTAGGTTTTATTTGGGATCGCAGTTAGTAGATTAAATATATAAATAACATTTTTTCTTGAAATTAATAATAAAAAAGATTCCCATATGTAAATAACTTAAACAGCCACAATAAATACATTTTCAGTTTGAAATTATTATACTCGACATCGACATATCCGAACTCTTCCGTTACGCGAAATTCCACATTTCCGAACTCTCTTCACCTCGGGATAACCGAACTGAGCGCTGGCGCATGCGCAAAGGGTTTTTCTGGCACATTCTATGTACTTTTCTTTGTTTTTCGAGGTTTTTATGCAAATGTAATACATACATACATGTGTACATGTTAATAAAAGAACGTTTTTTAAACAAAAAAAATGTTGCCAGGTGCAAAAGAGAGAGTGATGCGGGTAACTATTTTGTAATTCAAAGTAAAGGTTTGTTACAGTGCATAATTGTACTGTTTATTTGCAGAAAAAAGAGCCTGCTAAGAGGCTAACCTTGGAGCAAAAGCTGGAACTGATAAATCACGCAAAAAATGGTGTTAAAAACATTGAACTTGTAAGATGTACAATATTTGTAAATCGAGTGACAGAAATTCTTGGAAAAAAATAAATTTACTTGTCGGAATTTGAAAAAAAAGACGAAAAATGAGTGGACGGATTGACACAAAAAAGTGCACCGGTACTTATGATACGCCATTTGAAAGAAATGTTTTTCATTGGTTTGTACAAAGAAGAACTCTTGGAGAACCTGTCTCAGGTGTGCTGCTGAGGGAAGGCGATTTCCTCTTTGCTGAATTCTGTGACAATCGAAATGTTTGATAACAATCGCATTATTGTGTTTACATTTTATTTCTCGTTTAAATTTCGCGGTTTTTTTGTCGTCAACCAATCAGCGACAAGTTCGGTTGTGTGGAAGTACAAGTTCGGAAATATCGTGGGAAAAAGTTCGGAAGTATCGTGAGTTCGGAAATATGGAGTTCGGATATGTCGATGTTGAGTGTACCTTTTTTTCAAAATCATGTAGGTAAGCGAATTAAAATCTTACTTTCAAGCATGTAGGTGATCTGATATTTTATAGGTATGATATAGGTAATGATATTTTGACATAACTATTTAAAAAATGTGAGAAAACTGTATGTGTGAATAACGATTATTGAGACAGACATTCCATTCAGCGACGTGTTTACGGTGATCGATTGCAGTGTGATATCAACTCTAAAGCAAACCGCTTGGAAAGTCAAAGTTTGCAGTTTAACGATTCATTCCTGTCACTTTTAAATTTAAAACTGTTGCTGATGTGTTAATATTTCAAGTAGATAAATAAGGGAACTGCAAGGAATTTAAAACATTTGAAGATGTGCACATGGTTTTTCATTGTACTTTGACTGGGGTATTATCTATTTTAAAATGACAATTATGAAAAAAAGTTTTAAATAAAAGATGCAGGGTTATGCCTGATTTTTATTATTATATATATCTTAACTATATATAGAGAGAAATTTAAAAAGAAGATGTTAGTCTATTCCAGAGATTTCATAAAAAAAAACTGAAAACAATAAATAAATACAACTTTAACGCTCTGTATATCAAAAATTAATCCACTTGCGATATGCAGTGCTAACCTGTTGCTCACGAAATCCAGAGGGGAATTTTTCTCTCTGCATAATGATTTTCGGTACCATAAACTGTTTATCAAAGCGAGAAATGCTGAAAAGCGGAAGAAGAAGAATTATAGGATGAGATTAAAACAAGAAAGCGAAATCTGCTACAGAGAAATACAAACATCTTTTGCGTCGATTTTCAATCTCAAACGTCGGCAGCCCGAGCGTTTTTGTATGCACGCATTGCTTTTGTCAGGGGCGTAGATACGTTTGAATTTTGAGGTTCCACTGGTTTTAAAATAAAGGAAATCTTCGGTAAATAATTTGTGTGTTTTAAATTTTTAAAACATACACAAACACATCCCTAAACTGTATCAAAAAATATAATTATAAAAATTGTTCACATACCTGTATGATGCCTACTGTACCATATATTCGTGGACACACTGTATCTATAGTCTTGAAAATTATTAGGTTAATCATACATCATAAAATATTATTAATAATATAAGTAATTCATTCATATACAAAAAGATTTTGCTTAATCATTGATGAAATCTTTCTATGCTTTTTTTAGGTTTTATTTTTACTCGAACACTATTATTATTATTAATGCGTTTAATAATACAATTTGTTTTTATTAATTTTATTGGACTGACACAATGTAAATCATTTGTGCTTACTTGACCATTCATGTCAGGCTTTAATATATATATCTGGAATAAAATCTCGAAGTTTATGAAAATCCGCTTCGTCGTTTTTTTTTTTTTTACCCAAACGATCTATTTTATTACATTTTCAATGTGCATTTAGATTATTTATAATTAGGATCTGCATGCTTTTCACTCAGAATTTCGATCGTTTTCAGTTATTTTCGATCTATTCCAATCCTTTGACTGGTTATTATGGATCTGTTGCTCATTTTAAGGAAATTTAAGTCCAATCTTATTTAAGCTGCTAAGAACAGCTTAAGACATATTTTCAATGCAAATCTAAGGGAGTAAAATTATTGCCCTCCGTTAGTTATTATTAGCTTATTAATAATTTAAAATTAATGACATTACCATGTAGCGACCAACTAATCGTAACTCTACAGCTTCTTTAAGCAGTTCCTTCAAAAATTAAAATAAAATCCTTGTCAAGATTTGTTTGTTTTCAGGAATAAGCCTGGACTCACAGTACTTGTACATGCAGAAACGTGCGATTGAGCGAATGTCCGTTTCCGCGTCAAAATGCATTAATGATAGTAACTACTAATAATGGCTTTTCCGATAAGGGTGGGTCGATATTGAAATGGAAACCCCACAAGAAAAAGTCTAGCGTGGTTAAATGGCACGGTCTTGGTGGCCAATTCACGTCACCTCCGCGAGAGATAACCATACCCTCAAATCGTTCATGCAGAATGTCCATCGTGGCGTTCGCTGTGTGGCACGTAGCGCCGTCCTGCTGAAACCACATGTCGTCCACGTCCATATCGTTCAATTTGGGTCAAAAGAAAATGGTTATCATTGATCTGTACCGGTCTCCGTTGACAGTGATGGCCTCACCAACGTCGATGATTTTTCGACCAAAATTGGGGTTCTTTTCCAAACGAAACGCTCCGAAGCCCAGTTAGCGAACAACCGGCGTTGTCTATGGTCATTAACTTTGAGCTCCTGCGTCAGTTGGATCATGTATGGGTGCAGGCCCAAGTTAAAGTATAAGTTTGCGAAAGGCCGAGTTCTTGTGCACGGCGAGGAATTGACTGGCTCGGGTTCTCCTGCATACTTACACGGACATCGGCAATGTTCTCGGCAGATCTGGCGTTCCTTTGACGTAGTGGTGTTGGCAAATTGTTTACCGAACCGGTCATCTCGAATTTAGCCACAAAACGTTGGAGAGTCGACTTTGAAGGGCCATCGCGTCTGTCGTAAAATGGGCGCGACTGACGAACACACATTTTGATCATTTAGACGTGCTGCTCAATCGTGTAACTTACCATGGTGATTTGGCAGCAGTGACTGAATAATAAACAACATATTTAACAACAACATTATTAACAGCCTGTCAACATCGGGCCGTCCCTATTGTAAAACCCTTTACAAGCTGTCATACTACTGACAGGTTGATTCGTGCGCGTGTATGCGTATTTTTTCGTGCGTTTGAATAATACGCATGTTCGGACATAATATTTAATGTTAATTTAATATAATATGATGGTAATAATGTTGAATAACGTATTATTCCTTCAGTATCGCGTAAAAATATAGCGCGTAGAGTATCTACTCCACGCCTATGGGTTAACTGAATTGCAAGTAGGCGATGTGCGATCTGCTGTACACTTTTGGAAAGCATCGGTAACCACTGCCGATGGCCGGTTCTGTCTAGCCGATTGGTGACCGGGCTCTAGTAATTACATACGATTTATTCAATAGTATATTATAATTTATCGATTACAGTTTGTAATCACATCTTGTGAAATCAAATCTTATTCCATTCGCCATGCATTTGCTAAACTCTCAAGGATTATTTAGTCTCGTTACAAACATTTTTTGTTTAAATAAGGTCTCAAAATGTGTAATAAATAGGTGAACTATTTAATTAATTTCACCTCAATAGGTGAAAAACAGGAGTAAGTTCTGAAGATATTGGGAGCCGCTATATTGCACTAGGTATATCGTGCGCTCACTCTATGGCAAAAGTAAAAGACAATACCAGTCGGATGGGATTTAACATTGTAAAAGAGACTCAGGTAATTATCGATTGTGGTCTGTTCTGTTCCTGCATCATTTACAACGTTCTGTCATTAAACATTTCCCATTTTGGCACAGGGTACATATACCAGTACGCAATTCCATTAAATTTATTGGAGCGATCATCAAAGGGCCTGTCCTTTTATTGTCGAGAAATGCACAAGCAGGTAAACAATAATTACATTTTCTATTTTCTATATTTCCCTGGAAATCTGATATCCTTCCATTACCGAAATTAACGAAAGTTATGCTTATCTGAGACTGTAAGTGAAAATGATTTTAACTGAAACAGAAAGAATTTATTATCTCCAAAATAATAAAATCGCAGACACTAATCCAGACTTTTACAAGACTTTGTATGTAAATAAATTAAAAATGTAAAACATGTATGTAACAGCAGATTTTTTTAGCGCTACACCCACAAGCCTTGAATGGATAACCGCACTTAATCTTAAAATATGACAGTATCTACATACGATATTATTATTATTATTTTAGTTTGTGATTAGAATGTCTGTGTCATAAACTATTTGTGAAATTTTTATATGTATTCTGCATATACTATTATTATCTATCTATGTATGTACCATGTGAAATGCCATACGCTAAATAAATAAATAAATCGAAAGCTGTGAAGAATTTTGGTGAACTGACAAACTGCGTTCTGACCTCTTCATGAATTTTCAGCTTCCTGATACTAAAACCAGTTTTAAGTTCTAGTTGCAGGCCAGTTAAATATATTTCTATATTTTCCTGGACTCTGATATTTGAACCTTCCAGTACCGACATTTAGCTTTGTACGTGAAATATCTGTATAATACAAGGTCCACCAGAAATCTGCAATGACGCCTGTATATTTTTAATCTTTGTTTGAAATAAAAATTGTTTGACTATTTTTTTGCATATTCTACTGACCTTGAATTTTTCATATATTTAATTGTTCCTTTGCAATAACAGTCAACTTTGTTTACTCAAATAGTATGCTGTATTTTTCAACTGTTTCTTAGAATTGGCAAATTAACGGAAGTTGTATTTATCTAAGACTATAAGTGTAAACGATGAACTTACCTGAAACAGAAAGAATTTACCATATCCAAAATAATAAAAACACAGACTAATCTAGACTTTTCCAAGACTCTGTATTTAAATAAACTACAAATGTAAAACTTCATCATGTTACTGTCGAAAACTGTGGAAACTACAGGGTGTTTCGCATAAGAACGGACACAGAGCAGGGGCATGTAGGGGAACCCAAAATATGGTGATTTAACGCAACTTACCTTTATACTAAGTTGCACCCCTGAGAAGTTATAGGTCTTCAAAGTGGGGTTTCAAATTTCGAAAAAAAATCAATATCTCAGTTATACTTGAACTTAGAAAAACCAAATTTGGTAGACGTTGTTAGTGTACCAAGAGCATTAATCGACAGTAAGTAGAGTTCAATTGAAATATTTTAAAAGTTGATTAGGGATGATGCACCATTAAAATCAGAATTTTTTAACCCGTTGGCGGACTTAAAAATAATTATACGTTTTATTTTATGGGGAATTTAATTCTAAAACTTTTCTTACTCTTGTTATTTTTCAAAAAACTTTGTCGTTTTTAAGAAAAACTCGAATAACTAAAAATACATATTTCAGCAGTTATTTAAAATCATCGAAAATTCAAAGCTGGCTATGAAATTAGACGTCAAACTTGACAATCAGGAAAAAATTACTTAATTTTAGTTAATTGTTTGCTAACTATTTTGAAAATGGCCGGAAAGTTTTCATTTAGCGAACAAGTTATTAATGCTATTAATGTTAGGTTTCTGTGAAGGAAACTGCAGAAAAAGTATTGAAGAATATCGGAGAAGATTTCCTAATCGTGTGATCACAATTTAATGGTGCATCATTCCTAATCAACTCTTTAAAATGCTTCAATTGAACTCTACTTACTGTCGATTAATGCTCTTGGTACACTCACAACGTCTACCAAATTTGGTTTTTCTAAGTTCAAGTATAACTGACATATTGATTTTTTTCGAAATTTGAAACCCCACTTTGAAGGCCTATAACTTTTCAGGGGTGCAACTTAGTATAAAGGTAAGTTGCGTTTAATAACCATATTTTAGCTTCCCCTACATGTCTCTGCTCTGTGTCGGTTCTTATGCGAAACACCCTGTACTGGTGAACTGACAAAACTGCGTTCTGACCCAATACACCCAGAACAAGTTGCTGAATGGATAATACGGAATAGCTTCCTGAAACTAAAACCAGTTTTAAGCTCTAGTTGCAGGTCCGTTGTTAATGGACCGTTTTATGGATTTCCAAACTGTGCAAATGGCCGGATTTTCCGGTACGTTTGAATAGCCTTTCTCGTTCTTTACCCGGCATTGTATCGCCTAACGATGACCACCTACGTGCTAAATATTCCATCGATGCGCATAACAAGAGATATTTAAATGTCTATTCTTACGTTTTTGTAGGAAGAAGATTTTTAAATGTCAAGTGTGCTTTGAAGGAACGTTTTTTTGGGTTATATTTCGGATGATTAATTGGGTTCATAGTATCTGAAAATATCAATGTAAACAAAAATAATAAACAACTGTTATAAAAGCCTCCAACACACGGCTTCCAATGTATTTAATTAGGGGAATGTCGTCAGGGTTGGGCCACTTTTTAACTTTGCCCTGCATCTTTTGTTTATATTCGAATATTCTCAATGTTGACGTATTATTTCAAAATTTGGACAGTCATAAGAAACTTTTAATTAGGACGAATTGTTGCGCATTATAAAAAAAAGTTATTGACAAAACGAAAAAAAAGTAGTCTAGGTTGGGCCATTGCAGTCTAGATTGGGCCATTGCAGTCTAGATTGGGCCACTAGTGAATATCAACGAAATATGTACTAAAATAATTTTTAATGAAAACGCTTTTTACTGTTTTTCATTTAATTCTACATAATTTTGATGAGAAATCTTCATGAGAACATTAATCGGAATCAATATTCAATTTTGAATTAAAATTTATATTGTTATTGTTATTTTGTTATTATTGTTATTTTGCTGTTATGATTTTTATTCTGTTGGATTTATTTTGATTTTTAACTTATTCTTAAAATCCTACATTATTTATCATTATATTAACAATTATTTATTTTTTTATTGATAAAACATTACTTTTATTGCGGCAATGAATTATTTTAATGTTCTGCGGTGCGAAAAACTGACTCAAGACTGTTATTTTACCTGTTGGAAAAAAAAATGATGTTGCCCAACCCTGACTACACGAGTGGCCCAACCTAGACGACAAGCGTTTTTTTCAATCGCCAAACACTACAGGCAAACAGATTAGGGAATACATTTTTCCTTTGGGAACTTGTTAATGGTTAACCCCATAATGGAAATATATATTTACTTTGGCGGTGACATCATTTTTGTCAAAGTTTTGAGTCGTTTTTCACGGTTATTACAAAATTTACTCGGACTACCGAAAACAAGACGAAGGCACGAAACTTTTTACAGACAATCTCCGTGACAAGCAATGCTCTGAAAAATTTTCTGTCATCGAGAATAATAATTCCACGCTATAAACACAGAGGCAGCACGTGTCATATACGAGAAATAGCCGTGGCCCAACCTAGACAGTGGCCCAACCCTGACGACATTCCCCTACACGCTGTCCATAAAGAAACCCCCGACCACCCCTTAACATTTGAACGAATTAAGATAGCGAACTCGAACATATTGGATGGCAAATCATTATATTTATTATATTATGTTCTTTACTGGTACCATGTTGATAAAATACACCAGTGGCGGCAATAAATGGTTGGGGGTAAGAGGGGCTGCAAATGAACACGTACTAATGAGAAATATGGGGCTGATTTGTTTTTATTTGTCAAGGTCGAATCTGAAAGTTCGATTATTTCTTTTCTATTCTATTTATCTGTAATTTTAAAGCCCTTGAAAATATTTATATAGTTATCTACTGTTTACATTTTCTTGTTATTGTGTTATCCATAACAATGTTATAGTAGAAACTGTATTATTACCTTATTGCAAGAGAAAGCCGACATGATGATCATTTCTTGGAATACACTAAACATTGTTTGTAAAATTTCTTTATGAATTATTTTTGAAGTACCCTTCAACACTTTTTCCAAATGGTCTGTTAGAGTAACGTTCAACTCAGTACTAAAGTTTATTATCCGGAATTAGAGGAAGACGTGGATTCTTCTCATGTCCTTCAATGTTTCTTCAAAAAGCAGTCTCTAGCTGAGATACAGTGTTTACTTTTCCAAAAATTAATTAACCCAGTTTTTGTCCATGGTTGTTTACCACCAAATAATAATCAAGGGAAACGAAAAACATTAATTAAAACATTGAGACATGGTATTTTTTTTTTATTTTTTTTATTTATGATCTGTATTCTTCTAATTTGTATTTCTTATTATTGTGACATATTCTACCAACAAAACATCGGTGAATTGTTGGTTGCCTGTACGAGATTGTTGCAATCAAAATGTTTGAAGCCGGCGAGATGGGGTCCAGAAGGTAGTAGAACAAGCGGGAAGATTCTCGGCGATTCGAAAAGAAGTTAGAAGATTGTTCCAGAGGCTTCCAATGGTGTATATAAGCACGACAGCGAGCCGTCAATAGGCAGTTTTTGAATTGGAACGTAGTCCAGTGAAGATCAAAGTGATATTGTGAAGAAAACTGGGTGATATTTAGACCGCAATATTTAGTAGCGATATTTTGAGTGTGATTTTAAGTTGATAGTTGTTAATTAACGTGAGAAAATTAATTGTTATTAAACAATAAACGCTTTTACCAAGTAAAAAGTGTTACATTATTTATTTTTTATAAATATTCTAATTAGTATTTCTTATAAGTATTTAATAATTCTATACATTTGTTTGTTGAATACATGCATATATGTGGCAACAGAAATACATAATTTCTGTTGCTTCAATAAATACGTAGGACGTAAGAGATCAAGGCCGAGTATACACGGTGGAGACTTTAACTGGAATATATTCGCTAGCGGGGTGGTGAATGATTTTTCAAAAAATTCCCGAGACACGTCAACTTTTAAATGTATTTACCTACATTTTGCAAGTAATATGAAAAATATAGCCCTTCAGGGGTGGCTGAAACCACCCTCGACATGATTTTTTCAAATGCAACCCTATGGCTTGTGACCCCTCATTGTAAAGCTGGTGGAAAGAGGAATCCAACGCACTGATCAAATTTGAATTTTTAGTATGTTTGTAGGGTTGCATACAATTAAAACAATTTAAAAATTAAATTTATTTTCAACGTAACAATTGCTCAAAATGTGCACCATTCACTTGTTGGCAGCATCCCAGTCTGTGGTAGGTTTCGTTCCTTACATTATGCAACATTTGCGGTGTTATTTTTCCGATTTCCTCTCTTATCCTTTCCTGCAGATCTGCTATGTTGTTGGGTTTCTGAATGTAAACCCTACTTTTAAGATGTCCCCACAAAAATAAATCCAGTGGTGTAAGATCTGGAGATCTTGCTGGCCACTCAATATTTCCTCGCCTCCCAATCCACCTACCGGGAAAAATTATGTCCAGATACTGACGAACAATGGCAGCATAGTGTGGTGGGGCCCCATCTTGCTGAAACCATAACCTCTCGTCGGTCAAGTTAGGGTTTAAGGGGTTTGGAAATAAATGACATAGCACTGGCATTAGTTCGTGCTGGAGTAAACGCAAGTATCTTGCTCCATTAAGAGTGTCATCAAAGAAAAATGGTCCTACAATTCTATCTTGTATTATTCCGGCCCACACATTAGTTTTCTGTGGGCGCTGTGTATGAAGTTCCCTCATCCAATGGGGGTTCTCTTCAGCCCAGTAACGACAATTTTGGCGATTTACGTGCCCATTTAATGTAAAAGTAGCCTCGTCAGAGAAAACTATCCACTCTAAAGATAACTGATTTTGATCAATACAAGTCATCAATAAATCGCAAAATTACACTCGTCGATCTGGATCATCTTCAAGTAGCTCTTGAACAACAAGTATTTTTAAAACTGTTTTTTGATTAAGATTACTATCACGGGCCAGTTGACGGGCTGGAGTGATTGGATTTTCTTCTAGAGCAAGCAACAAATTCAACTTCGTGTCGTCATCAACAACAGCCTGCCTCTTACTCGGTACTTTCCTGACATGACCCATCTCTCGATATTGTGCCTCAATTTTATTAATGGTACCTTGATTTAGTGGTGGCAAGCCAGGATGCGTTTCTCGAAACAAGCGAACAACTTCGCATTGAGTTCGCGCCCTATCACCATATCCAATCATCATCAACATTTCGATTTTTAGTGATTCAGTTAAATAAGACATTTTCACCAATTTGAAATAACACTTCGTTTCAAACTCTGAATACAGCATACAAACTAAATTACTCTTTGCGGCCGTGTAAAAACACTAGCAAAAAATAACAAATATCAGTTGTGGCAAAAAATTGCTTGGAATTTTTTGTGGGGACATATGAAAAGTAAGGTTTACATTCCAAAACTAAACAACACACATTTTGAGTACGAAATTGTTGCGTTAAAAATAAATTAAACTATAAAATTACGTTCTAATTGTATGCAACCCTACAAACATACTAAAAATTAAAATTTGATCAGTGCGTTGGATTCCTCTTTCCACCAGCTTTACAATGAGAGGTCACAAGCCATAGGGTTGCATTTGACGAAATCATGTCGAGGGTGGTTTCAGCCCCCCCTGAAGGGCTATATTTTTAACATTACTTGCAAAATGTAGGTAAATACATTTAAAAGTTGATGTGTCTCGGGAATTTTTTGAAAAATCATTCACCACCCCGCTAAGCGAATATATTCCAGTTAAAGTCACCACCGTGTATATGTAAAGGCAATAAATAGTAACAGTTCGAGCAATATATAAAATAATTTTAATTATTTGTTTTGAATTTTGTTATTGTTGTTCAATATTTTGTTTATGTAAAGAACTCTTTTCAAACATGTCATGGCCAACTATGGTTTCCAATTAAAAACTGCTGAATGCAGTTATTGAATTGTGGACCAAACTTTTACCATTTTTCTAATTGGAAACCATAGTTGGCCATGACATGCTTAAAAATATCACAATTATTCAAATTGTGGCCACTACAGAGATGGTTAGAAATGGCTACTTTTCAAAAATTTGATAGTTTATGATCTTTTATAGTTTCGGAGAAAACGCGAACACGCTCTTCTTAAAGTGACTGTACTTTGGATTGTTTTATGTAGAGTGGTTAAAAATCCCTCACAATTCATACTACTTAGAATGTCTAACGCCAGCGGGGATATAAATTTTTCCCTAGTATAGATGACGCCCAGTGTTACAAAGACAATTCCGGAGGTTACAGCGAAATTACCGTCGTTTATGTGATGGCGCGCATAACTCAGTCAGCGAAAACAATTCTTATATGTAAATACGAGGCGGGGGGCACGTTTTAAGCTAGAAGGGTAAAATAAATTCTCACGGCTTGTACATTCATCATGCGCTGTCCACTGAAGAAGGTAAAAATGAAACGACGCCGAAGTCTCGCAGGAAAAAAAATTCATAGGAGAGTTCCATGAAACATCGTCTAAGCAAAAATGGTTCGCATTCTATAAAAACCGCACAAAAAACTGTCGTGGAATATAAAACGGCGCGACTACGGTTGATTGAATTTTCGAACAACTAGTCGCTTTTTGCGTACGTGTTGCTAGAATATATCGTGCAATGGATTCATGGCGCGCCTTTTTATTTTTTTACCCAACTGATCTTTTTCGTAACTACATGAAATCGAATGCTAGGTTCTAAAAAACTGTTGTACATATTTCTACGTGATTCGAGTACACTTCTTAATATCACATAATCAGACTAGCGCAATATTAACCCTTTAACGCCCAAGTGCACTGTCAAGAGACATGAACTTAGAGGCTCATATTACTGATAGAGAAAATAAGTAAAACCATGTATCCATATGTTTTCGAGGTCGCTCTTTCGAATGGAATCGTTAAAATTTGCAAAAAAATTGATGTAACCTTCAATTTTTCCACAAAAACTATTAAAAAGTGCGATTTTTTCAAGATTATTTTTTTTTAAATCGCAATTTTAGCTATGTTCCGTCCTTTATACCACTCAAAAACAAATAGAAACGTGCACTCGAGACGTGTACTTGAAGGAAACGCAATGAGAACAATTTAATTTTCTCATTTTTGAGGTTAGAATAACTAGATATGGCGAAATTCAAAGCATGATATTTTTCGTTTTTTACCACTTGCGGGATCATTGACGCAAAAGAAGAATTTTGAAAAATTATTAGTACTTTCGGGGTTTTTGGGGTCGCTGATCAGATCCTGATGTCAGAATTTCAAAATTCAAGATGGCGGATCCAATATGGCCACCATCCCGAATCAAATTTCAAATTTTTCGATTATTTTGCCTCAAAATTTGTAAACTAGGGATTTTCGGGGTCGTTAATTACGATCCCGATATAAGAATTTCAAAATTCAGGATTTCGAAATTTGCTTCAAAATGGTCGCCATGTCATATCTACCATCCTGAATTATTATTATTATTATTATTATATTGGATCCGCCATCTTGAATTTTGAAATTCTGACATCAGGATCTGATCAGCGACCCCAAAAACACCGAAAGTACTAATAATTTTTCAAAATTCTTCTTTTGCGTCAATGATCCCGCAACTGTTAAAAAACGAAAAATATCACCCTTTGAATTTTGCCATATCTAGTTATTCTAACCTCAAAAATGAGAAAATTAAATTGTTCTCATTGCGTTTCCTTCAAGTACACGTCTCGAGTGCACGTTTCTATTTGTTTTTGAGTGGTATAAAGGACGATAACATAGTTAAAATTGCGATTTAAAAAAAAGAATCTTGAAAAAATCGCACTTTTTAAGTTTTTGTGGAAAAATTGAAGGTTACATAAATTTTTTTGCAAATTTTAACGATTCCATTCGAAAAAGCGACCTCGAAAACATAGGGATACATGGTTGTAGTTATTTTTTTCTTTATTTTTTTCTATCAATAATATGAGCCTCTAAGTGCATGTCTCTTGACAGTGTACTTGGGCGTTAAAGGGTTAATTTTTATTGAGAAAAATTTTTGAAATGAAGTTATAATTATTACGACTGTTTTCTGAGCGACATCAATTGTAGCATTTTTTTATTTTTATGTCTGATATGATGAGTTTCCTATAGCAAAAATGTATTAGCATCCATTGAAGATACAAGAGGAAAAGTATTTTGTAATTCAATTTTGGCTAGCAATTTTCAAAGCTATATTTTTTTAAAATAGAAACTCACAAAGCACGACTGTCTTAACATAGCTCATTTAATTATTAAATAAAAGTCACATAAAACATCTTGAATTTTATCTGACCATCGTTCGACTTAACATCAGAACAAATTGTACGTTTACTGTATACATAAACAGTAGGCAGTCGTGTTGTACCGGACTAAAGACAAAATATAGACGCATCCACATCACACAATATGCGGGGAATCTGGGAAATGCAAAAGTAACCTTACCGTAATTCTAAATAAATATTTCAATATTATTCGTCGTGTGGAAAGATAAAAAATGAGGATCCATTAATTTTTTTGTCGCACGTCATAAAATGAATTTACTCGCAGGGATGTTTAGTGCCCCTAATGCTGATGGTTACTGACTTCTTTGCCCTGAAAATTGATTGCTTAGTGGCAATCACTTTTTTGACATGAATCGTTAAACCTTGTGCTGCAGTCTTAGGCTGGGTACGCACGGTGAGGATTTCCGGAGAGGAATTATCGCGGACCTATTTTTAGTCTTCGACATAACAACTACAAACAAACTAAAAAAAAAAAATCGAAAAAACGAACAAAAACGCATAAAACGATGCAAAGAAAAATGAACACTGCACGACGAGGCGTCAACAACAGCCATTGCGGCCTTGAGGCCACGGGTTGCCCCCTCCACTGACGGCGGACTGTTCAGGCGGCCTTTCGAAAATTTGGAAAGGCCTGGCGGCCTGCGCAGTCCGCCTCAACTGAACTAAAAGTCTGGACCACACGCTCCGGCCGGCCGGAGAGGTTGGCCTGAACGGGTAAAGGTTGAATCTCACTACACATACCGTTTCCGTTCTATATCCCTTCCTTAAACATTCCGTAAAATTTTATTGTATTCACACTATACTTTACGTTTCATTTCCATGTCAGTACATTTGTGACCACACCGTTGACGCTTAGGTACGTTGTAAACACTTCGAAATCAGTACTATGTGGTCCGAAGAAAATTTAATAATTGCCGCTGTTATTTTGGACGAGGAAGAGCGTTTGCGAAGAAACCGAAAAAGGCGCTTCGGAGTTCACAATATATTGAAACAACGAAATGTTCATGGGGAATATATTACGTTATTTCCGAAATTAATGGACGACGACACAAAATTTTTCCAGTATTTTCGCATGTCAAAGTATTGTGTTACTTTGTAAGATTCGTAATAAAACATTTTTTACTAGCTTATTTGTTTTATTTCACTTACCTGTTGTGTTTAATTCCTTAGCAATCGATGTCCATACTTTTTCTTTATGATTAACATCGCTGTACTTACTAGTTTCCAAATTATACAGTTCAGGATTTTATCTCACAAGTGCTATTAATATTTCATCATTCATTATATGCTATGATTTTAGATTTTAATTAATAGAATGTTTACGGAAGGTATATGGAACGGAAACGGTATGTATAGTGAGAATCAACCTTAATCCTCTCCGGAAATCCTCACCGTGTGTACCCAGCCTAAAAAACGTATCCGTATCGTATATAAACAGTCTTAATATCGTTTTCAGTAAGTGTAGATAACTTCATCCTGCCCTACATATCGTATTTTATAATCTCATGATGGAAGTAGATATGTTTATAATGTTAATACTCATACATCAGAATGTTGTTAAAATACATTTTTCCACATTTTAACTTTGACATTTACAGTCCAGTCAGTCGTTTTATCCCATTCTGGAAGAAATATTGCCCAATGAACCTCGTAGTGTGAACAGTATTGCATCTTCTAAAACAAATTATTTTTATTCTGTGTCTGAATAATTGAATGAAGAACTTTTTATGACATTAGACGTATGCCTTTTTGTGGAATAAAACATGGTTATTTGATTAGTTGTAAAATATTGCTAAATCCTATTTTATACAAGTTTTTCCCTATTATGTCACGAAACTGTCCCTCTTAAGTCGCCGCCTGTAAAAGTTTTAGAACTACGTTTGGAAATTGGATTCTCGTATGAATATGTACAATTTTTATTTAAAAAAAAAGATTGTATAATACATTACATATAGACACCTAACCTTTAAAATAGGTTAGGTGTCTTTTAAAAATATTTAACCTTTAAAATATTAATTCAAATGGAAAATTGAACTTTGTCACGCACTTACTTACGTTGATTTTTTTCGTTCAGCTGGCTCATTTTTCATTATAACAAGTGCTGTGGCATATCTCTAAATATTTCCTTTTGCAACTAAAAACACGAAAAAGTTGACGTTATGATCGCGACTTAAGCGAGACTAAATTTCGCGACTTAAGCGAGGCGATGATGCACGGATTTGGTGACTTAAGAGGGAATCGAGTGTATATGGAAATCAATGCGTCAAATAAGTTAGTTTTTCTGAAGTTAACTGAAATATTACTCTCCACTGAATGTATGTCTCGTGCCAACCAAAATGGAATAATGTAACATGTAAGATGATAAATAATAAAGTCTATTTATATTAAAATTTCTGTCGCGACTTGCATAGCTCTTGTATTCATTCATTAAGTAAATAGAATTTTGGATATCGAACTATTGTTCTTCATATTACTATTACAGCTAATGATTTCTAAATATTCCAATACAACTTTCTACTGTTTATCCTATAATAATAATTAGCATATTGTGGAACGCAAGGTTTATCTGTTCTGCCATATTTTCATTGAGCTGCATGTTCTTTGAATCTAAAATATATATTTTCGTTTGTCCCATATTCATTTGCTCGCAATATTTACAACTAAGTCAATCCTCATTGACTTCAAAACTCATTGAATATATGGGTGGCATTTTTGTTTGTTACAATTTCGTTTCAAGTTTATGATATTCTCAACATGTGTATGTAGGAATTTTTTGTTATTCTGGGCAAGTAGAGCTTCCGATATAAACTACATTATAATTGTGGCATTTGAAACCGATTTTTTCATGTGATCGGATTTCAGTATAAAATGTGTCTATTTTTTATAATAACATAAATACAGATATTAAACACATTTACAGATATCTTTTGTTTCAGATATTATAAAAGCTGGTGTTGTGATCATCATTAGAGCACAGATGTTAATAACAGGTGCTTACTTTACCAGGAGCGGCTCCAAGATAATGCTATCAGCAACACCATGTTGCTGAAGTTTTATACAGGTTTTACCTTATACATGTGATGGTGATTGTGATAGCCCAACTAATTGGCAAAGGAACCATAGTCACAAAACACAAAACTTGCATACATACGTGTCTTCACTATTTGCCTGTAAATACATTCACAATACGACACAACGTGGGAAAGTCAATATTAGTTTGTAAAACGGTTTCACATTTCTGTTTTACACGTTTCGTGCACACGAATGATGCATCGACTAGCGAGGTTTAACTAATACTAGCAAGAAGTATAAATTACGTTCTCGTTAACGCGTGCCATAACTTGGTGAGAGAGATATTATGGAATATAATGGCGTTATTTGTTTGAACTACGATTGTACTATTTACCCAAAGGGTTTTCCGATAGGGACGGGCCGATGTTGACAGGCTATGGCGGCCATGTTGTTTTCGCAGCGTCTGTCAAATATGTTGTTTATAATTCAGTCACTGCTGCCAAATCACGATGGCAAGTTACACGATTGAGCAGCACGTCCAAATGTTAAAACCAAGAAGACTAGAACTAAGGAGACAGAACTGCGTCTTCTCGCTGTATAATGCGACGGGCTCGAATAAGTCCGTCGCCAGAGGCGCTGTATACAGTTGTGTACCACGGTTGCCACGGTATACAAACAAATATCTATACGTATACCGTGGTTCTGTACTAATCTATGTGCGTTAGAGGTTCTGTTAGAGAGTCTGTGTGAATGTCCGTGGTGCGAATACATGTGGCAGACGCTCGATATTTTTCGTTAATTTGTTGTTATCTTTGGAATTACAAATTTTCGTAATTATCATTATGAAAATGTACTCAACGTTGAAGCACGTAACATGAAATACTTTGAAATTGTTAACGTTGAAACACGTAACATGAAATGCTTTAACAATACAATAAAGGAAAATATTTCATTTCATACATACATCAGTAATTTGAACACAGCACTTTCGAACCATATTTATTTAACATTCGAATTGTATTTTTATTAAAGCCCAACGGCATGTAACCATATTGTGACATTTGTGTAAGTGTCATTAGTGACAGCTGACATTCATTAAGTTTTATAGTTTACATACTTAGTCTATTTAGTTTATACACTAGCTGTTAGTAAAGAATTGCATGGAATGACATATATTATATATTCTAGATGTCAAATGAATTATCTAGAACATTTAAAAACTACCAATAGTGTTGTTGTTGCTAGAATAGAGTAAGTTGTGAATCGAATTTTACACAGTTAAGATCGACAAGTTGTAGAGTATTCACATGTGGTCCGCTGCTCATCACGTGACGACTGTTTACAGCGCCTTCTGGAGGCGGACAGATTTGATACCATGATACCGAACGAGTTCGGTCTCCTTAGTTGTAGTCTTCTTGGTTAAAGCTTTATTATCAAAATGAGTGACTCACCGACGTTTGGTGGCCGAATTCGAGACGACAGGTTCGGTAAATAATATCTGCCAACACCAGTACGTCAATTTCTCGGCGTGCACAAGAACTCGGCCTTTCGCAGACTTCAACTTGGCGAATTTTGCGTAGGGAGTTGAGATTTCACCCGTACAAGATCCAACGGAACGTGTAGCTCAAAGTTAATGACCATAGACAACGCTGATTGTTCGCTGACTGGCCTTCGGAACGTTTGGAAAAGGACCTCAATTTTGGTCGAAAAATCGTCTTTAGTGAGGATTTTTGGATGAATAGCAATTTGTTAATAAACAAAATTTCCGTATATGGGACGACGCTAACCCACATGAAGTTCACCCGGTGCCACTACACTTGGGCCGGCGGCGTTATTGGTCCGTACTTTTCCAAAAACGACGTTGGTGAGGCAATCACTGTCAACGGCGACCGGTACAGATCAATTATAACCAATTTATTTTGTGCCAAATTGAACGATATAGATGTGGACGACATGTGGTTTCAGCAGGACGGCGCTATGTGCTACACAGCGAACGTCACGATGGACATTCTGCATGAACGATTTGAAGGTATGGTTATCTCTTGCGGAGGTGACGTGAATTGGCCACCAAGATCGTGCGATTTAACCCCGCTAGACTTTTTCCTGTGGGGTTTTCTGAAGTCGCAGGTGTATGCCAATAAGCCGCAATGGACTGATGCCCTCAAAGTAAACATAACCCAGGCCATAGCTCAAATTAGGCAGGATCTATGCGGCAAAGTCATTGAAAATTGGACCTGTCGCATCTGTGCCACCGTGAGAAGCCGTGGCGGACATTTGAACGATTCATACATAACGGCATACACGTTTCAAATAAAGAAAGAATTTCGTTAATACCTCCCACACAGCTTGTTTTATTCCATTTCAACATCGACCCGCCCTTATTGGAAAACCCTTTATATACAGGAGTTGAAAATGTACTTTATTAATGTAGCACATATAGTCGCGTTAAGACCGGTCCTGGAATCATGATACAACTTATACCTACTAAAAAAAAATTAAAACTGCTTGAAATGTGAAGCTATAATAAGCTGAACCCCGAGAATATCAGATCTGAAATATATTCTCAAAAATATGAAAAAATAAAGTATGTGTACTAGAATACCCCTTGTAACGACTTCTTTGTAAACTTCCAAACTTGCCAAAACAAATAGGAAACAGGAGATGCCCTTAAAAAAATGGATAAAAACGAGACATTGTTACAAGTTATGACAAATTACGCAGACTCAGACGCTGTCCCTTTGTCTCCCTGGTTAAATTCTTCCATTTCGTTACTCGACGTGAACGAAAAAGGCAGACTTTTTTGAGGGCAACGGCTCTAAAAGGACGAAGGGTGAGACTAGCGGACCCTAATGCAATCATGAAAAGGTAAAGAATGAGCTTTCGTGGCTGTGCATGAATGTTTTATGTGATTTCCCGGTTGCGTTTCTAAGAGAAATGGACATTTACGGGGGCGAGACGATCTTAAGAAAGTGTAGTAAAAGTCGAAGATAAAGTGCGAGGTTTACTTTATACAGAAATTTATATTATATCCTCTCCTTTCATTTTTGTAATACTCTCAGGTTTCAATGTAAAATCTATTGTATTAACGAGTCTTATGTGAATACTTCTTTATTTTGTGTGAACTTACATTTTATTAAATGTGTAAAAGGTGTGTAAATTAAGTAATGAGACTGGCAACATAGCGTGCGATCTAGCAACACTGCGGATACAGGACTTGGAAAGGCGGTAGGTTAGCATGTGATGCACCTTCAATACAAGTTTGAACTTATTAGTCATTTGTTTGTTCTTTGTGACTGTTTTCGTAAACCCGTTTTTTTCTAGTGCGTTTTAAAAATGAGTGACATTAACTTTAAGCAACGGTGTGCTGTCAGGTTTTGCTTCAGATTTGGACACAGTGCAACGGATACTTTTGCAAAACTTCAACACGCCTACGGAGACGGTGTTTTTTCAAGAGCCCAGGTGGTTTAAGGCATTCTCAGAAGGAAAAGAGTCGATTGAAGATAAACCACGCAGCGGAAAGCCTTCATCTTCAACAACCGATGAAAATGTTGATAGAATACGGAATTTTGAGCGTTCAGGTCTTCGGTTGACGACAATAATAATCGGGGAAGAGTTAAATTTTAATCACACCACTGTTTATCAGATTTTGACTAACGAATTGAGGATGAGAAAAATATGAGCAAATGGTTCCAAAAAACCTTTTGCAGGAACAAAATGACACCAAGAGAGAAAGGTGTCTCGACTTTTTGGAATCGATTGAAAATGATGCCCATTTTATGGAACGTGTCATGACACTTGGATGTTTGAGTACGACCCGGAAAAGTGTTTTCTTAGTAAGTAGGGTGATCGACATGCGGAATGACTGTAGATATCATTTTAAGGGGGCTTTCCCGCTTTTCGGTTTCAAAAAATCGTTTTTTTTTTTACTGAAATCGATGCGTTATACATTCAAATTTATTGTCCTGAAATTTTAAAGTGATCCGTATATTAGATTTCGAGTTACAGCCGGATTAGTGACGACGGTCCCTGCGTTTGAAAAGAGTCACGCAGGGAAAATGGAGGTGGACAGTGTAAAGGAAGTGTTTCAACGATCCGAAGAAAAGCATAATGTAAAATATGCTCAGTATATTGGCGACGGGGACAATAAGACCTCCAAAGCGACTTTGGATTTGGACCCGTACAACAACGATCCGAAAGTAATGAAAAAGGAACGCGTCGGTCACGTGGAGAAAAACGCATGGGAACCAGGCTCCGTAATGCGAAGAAAACAAACAAGGGACTCGGGGGAAGAGGTACAGGAACATTGACCATCAAGGTAATAGGCGAATTGACAACATATTACGGCCTGTTACTTATTATCCGTATTCGGCGAAATGCGGATCCAGTGGAAAAAATGTGTGACGCTATCTGACGTGAAGCCAAAATGAGGTCTACAAGACAGAGGAGGGTGTCCTGTACGGGCCCCGAATTGATGACGAACTGTAAGAAAAAAAATTTCATAATTATATGAAAAAAAAACTTCAAACGCATTTTTCTCAAAACAACATTTTTTGAAACTGGAATGAGATTTTTTCTCGGACACTAATTAACCGATTTTAATGATTTTTTCTTTTAAAATGTTCACAAATGATGTCATTAGTGATCAACATAGGATTTTTTTTGATATTGCAAAAATTCGATTTTTAATAACAATTTAAAGGTAGAAATTTAAGGCGACAATTGAACTTTTTTTTTCAAAGTTGCACCAAATCGCGTAGAATTTGAATTTCAAAAAAAACCCTATGATAAACACTAACAACAACCCAATATTTTATAAAAATGTTTCATTTTTTGATTTCAGATGAATAGCGTCGTAGAAAATTCTCATTAACATGAGACATGTCCGCCTGAAGTAGCTGCATTGGAACAAGGATCGACGGCCGCCATTTTGGTTTAAAAAATAAACAAAAAACTAAATGCAACCTAAATACCTGTATCCCTTAATTAAAAAAAAATTGTCTCAATCCGTTTTATACTTTCCTCAAAAAAAAATCCCAAAAAACCCTTTTTTTTTTCCAGCGAAACAGCGGGAAAGCCCCCTTAATTTACGGATTTGTATTGTGTGTATGTTCCGAATTAAACGATCGATATTTTCTGTACCGCACCTTGTTAGTGCTTGAATTATTATCGATAGAGACGATTGATGTTTCTGTGGGTGTATGTAGTGGGTATTTCAATGTACTTTCGTTGAGACCAGATTCACTCTGAATAGATTTTTAATTTTCGCCTACGGATCAAATTATTATCATCTACGATTTGCGCGAATATATGTCGTTTCTTCAATTGGAATCAGCAATACAAGTACGATAAAAACTTCAAGTAGTAGAGACGAATTCAGGATTTACAACTCTTTGATGTATTCTCGAAGGAGGCGGAAAGCCAATAGAGTGAGCCTTGAGATCTCTAGTCTTACACCTTTGGACTATTTTCTTTGGTAATATTTTAAAGCAAAAGTTCACAAAATCTAGAGGATTTGAGGAACAGTATACGGTGCAAAATTAGACAAATTACGGAAGAAGGCTTTCACACTATACTTAGTGTAAGTGAATTTGTAGATAGATTTGCCTACTGCCCGTTTTATTTTTAATTAGTTTTTGTTTTGTTGTATTTTAGGTCCGAGAATAAACAACTATTTGATTTTTGCCAACATTTCGGAGATTTATTTCTCATTGTTCAGGGCTTAATCAATGTTGTTATTAGTATCATATAAGGTAGTAAATTACGAACATTGGCTGTTGTATTTATATAGATATGTAACAAATGTAACAAAACAAAAACAAAGGACTATCTACATTTCATATCGCTTTAAAAATAACTATAGTTATGATTTATTTTTAATGTTACAGTTCATATTTAGGAATAACAAAATTTGTGCCTCATCATTTTCATTTTGAAATTCTAGTTTACCAAAGTGTTTAAATTATTTTAATGCAGTCGATTTGAAATAATACTAGATTTACCAAAACCAACAGTAAAAATAGGTTGATTTGAAAAAATCCAGGATGACGTCGTCTTTCGAAAACAGTTGGTAATCGAAAGGTGATATCCTCTACAACCTAAAACACTCTCTAGAAATGTTGTTTTTGAAACTTGTTCTATGTTGTATACTTGATTTTGCAGCAGGTGTTCCACTTCATTTTAGGTGTTGAGTAAGTACCGTTCGCTATACCAGAAAAACATTCAACTGGCCAAAAATTGGAAGAATCTTAAATTTTAATATCGACTAACAACACATCCTCCTCTAGATCAGTAGATCAAAGAAGGAAGAAATACACATGAATGAAATATATGCAAGAAAAAATGGAGCAAAGTTAATAACGCACGCGTATGTAAGAAGCGATACTCTGAACTCATGATTTAAAGTACCATGTAATGTAGAAATAATGCGATCTAATAAAAGGCCGAAAACCTTTCATACGAAGCAGCAAGATTAAATATTAAACGAACGTATACGTCTAAAGAAGACGTCATTTCGAATTTAAAATCATTTGAATCGTAATATAATATGACACAGCTATTCAATAATAAAGGCACATCTCAGAAATATTTAAGAAGTGTATGATAACTCAGGTTCGCTTTTCATTTATGGGGTTGGGTGTGGCATTCGTAAAATAACGGTAAATAATAATTGGTCACAAGAGGCATCAACAATTACATAGGGGGTAGGTCCGAGTCCTGTGCACTTAAGCCAATGCTTATTATGCCCCCACAGGCTAGTCATTCCATTAGTCCTGTTTCGTTAAAGAATGTAAGGACGGTTTCTTGTGGAGCATCTGTTACTTCTTGGTTCTATCGTTGTAGCCCTAAAGTTCGAATGCCTAACAGCTGCCAGTGTTGGGCATTCGCATAATATGTGGAAGGGGGTGTCTTCCTCCTCTCCACACCTCCTATAATCGGAATAATTTTCACCCTAATTGTGGTGAGATGTCGCATGGGTGGACAGTGCCCTGTGAACAGTCTCAGCTGGTTGTTACCCAGTTTTATAAAATCTGTTGTCCTATCCCAGGATTGTTCGTCAATGAACATCCGCTATTGTCTCAACTGAGGAACTTCCACCCTGTAAGAACTATGTTTTTCTCTTAATAGGTTTGTCTTTATGGCCCTCCTGACTGTCCAATCGGTCAAAGCACAGGTGGAACCCATCTGTGGTGGCCCTATCAGTGGAACATCAGCCTCTTTCTTCACGAGAAAGTCAGCTCTTTCGTTCCCTTCGTGACCTTGGTGCCCCCTGCTCCACTTTAGAGTGATACTGTTCTGTTCCGCTAGTTGTATTAACGAATCCAAGCAGTATTTGGCTACCAGGGAATGTAGTTTTACTGCTTCCAGGGCTTTAAGTGTTGCAATGGCAATCTGGATGCTCTTGTTTGTATAAGACCATCTGATTGATCATTTCCTTGATATTGCAGTTATTTCTGCTTGAAATACGGTTGCTGAGTTTCCGAAGTTTATGCTGATTTCACACTCTGGGTCTCTGTTTGTTGCACCCGCTCCAGTGCTTTGTTCCGTTTTGGATCCATCTGTGTACCAGATGGTTGCGTTCCACTGAACTGTCATAGATCTGTTGTCTTCCTCTCCCTCATTCGTTATAATCACCCGATAAAGTTTGTGGAACACTATGACTCGGCCAATTCTGTCCGACCGCATGTTTAACATGCGGTTTTGCTTTAATCCTTTGAATATCTCTGTATGGAATCCCCTTCTTGTTGTGGTTACTCCATATCCAGAAAGTTCTAGCCTGTACGCTGCTGTCAGAGCCTCCGCCTCCAACACAATGTGTAGAGGTGTAGGACACAGCATTAATTGCATACCAGCTATGCAATCTGGTGGTGCAAAACTGCAGAGTGGGCGTTGTTTGCTTAGCTCTGTTATTCATAAACAGGCAAGTCTTTGCAGCCTGACTAATTTTGATATAGCTCCTTCTTCTAGCGTTGTGTTACCAGATCAGGGAGCCATACGTTACCATGGGAATTATTTCTTTGGAGTATAATCCAAATTGCCATTGCTGCTATACGTTTGCATGCCCATAGGGCCCGAGTAACCTTCTTGATAGTATTTTCCAGGTGAGCCCCAAAGAGATCAGCACCACAGGGTGCAGACAAACTACGACGCATAAAAAAAAATAAAATAAGCAGTACTTGGATACTAAACTATTTTTGTGTTTATTAATGACTTTCTAAATCATAGGAAAAATTAACATGTAAAATCAAGAAAGGTTCTAAAATGTGTTGCAAAAATCATATTTGAATTGCATTTTTAAATATTTTCATTAAAAATTTCTCGAAACAATATAAGATTATTAAAAAAATATATGGCGAAGGATATTATATAAATACAATAAACACTGCACTTATTTTATTATACACTGCTAATTTTGTATTCTTTAACGCCTATATAAAACCTGTTTTATTGTAAAAGAACGACTACCCGCAATAAAATCCCACAGGAAAAGTTTTTGGATCAAGAGCACTATTGGAAAGACTGAATATTATTTATTACTTTCCCGATCCTAGTAAATAAAACTATTTCACTAGTTTGATAATTAATTATTACTCTAAACAAAGCACAGAATTTCATTGTTACCTGTTCATTTAACGATTCCAACTTTAACTACTCCTTATTTCCAACCTCTGTTAAAGTTAAAACAATGTTAAAATGAACTTTCAAGTACTTTTCGGAATTATACCGTAACTTAGTTGTAGTTCCTGTTTACTATGTCTAACTGTTGAACTGTCCTCAATGAACATACTTCTATTCGAAGTATTTAGGATTCGTTTAACAAAAGTAATTTGGAGCTCTGAAACTTTGCACGTGACATCCCTTATGCCTTGCTGCTGACTGGTGCTGTCATTTTATTTTTAACCCTATTAAGAGTTGGAAGCGTTGGCGAATCATCTTTTCAATACGCTTATTATTCAGTGGAGCACTTATCCCAGGGGCTTCCGCATTTCTCAAAATTAGAAGGGCCCATGCCCTCCACCCTTATTTCATTTACTTTATTTAATTTAGGAAATTAAAATTTTTGGCCGGTCTTATTTTTTAGCTTGGAAGTTAATTTAATTTTTTTTATTTCATTATTTTATTTCATTTATTATTTTAATCGCCATTATTTTATTCATTCCATGTGACTAATAAATGTAGGTTCTAAGGAACGTTAAACATATGGGGCAGTCATATGAACAAGGTTAAATAAAATAGTTACATGATAATCAGAGCTTGGAGGTTAATAATAAATGCGTACTTTATCAGAGGCGGCTCCAGGATACCACTCTCAGTAACGTTACGTAATGTCAAACATTTACATAATGTTTTCACAAATTTTCTGTCCTTTATCATCCGTCAGTAATAAGCCATATAGTTTTATCGTGTTATTCCGAGACGATTTTTTTATGTTCTCACGCCGTGATGCTATGTTAAACGTTTAAGAGTTGTTTCTGCAGGCAGATTGACTTCGCCGTACTTTCCAGTGCTTTGGATAAATTATCTGAACTTGGGGTGATCTAATTTGGCGAAGGAATATTATACGCTATCATCGTTTTAACTAAACCCAAGCTAAATTGTCTCTGTCTGTCTCACGCACTCACACTACCACTAATACCGAGCATTATGTTTGTCTATAGCAACATGCAGCAAAACAGCTGTATTTACGTGCTACGTCAGTACACTGTCACACAAGGTAAAACGAAGTTCACTGTCATTGTCAGTTCCGCAAAATTGTATATCCAACGCTCCACCGTAACATGCGATGAACGCTGTCCCGACATTTTGACAAACTTATTCGTCGTTTCGTGCACACGAACGACCACCGCAGTTCAACTAATACTAACTATAAGTCAATTTTGTTCACTTTCGTAAGGGCTCTAATGATTGTATATGATGTGACCAAAGATACTTATCCATAGTGCTGAAGATAAAAGGTGTTAGTTGGGGAAGTTCCTTTCCGTTGTTCCATCCACAGTTACTCTCAATTTTTTGTCCTAGAAAACCCTATATACAAATTACTCATTCGCTGCCAAAGCAAATCTTTAGGCGTTTATGATTTTCATAATGTGTAGACGAAAATTATACTGAATCGGAATAATAAAGCAAAATTTCACTTCATACCTGACATTACAAGGGCTAAACAGCGAAAAAACAAATTAAAACAAATTTAAATTAAATTCAAGGCAGAGTTATGATTGTTTAATCCAAATGATAGGTGTTCAGATCGTGGAAATCAAACTTTAAAATTTAAGGTGTTTAATAACAAGGTTTATTTTAAGTTCTTGTTCAGGCGTTCGTTACTATCCTAGCGCATTCGCCAGAAAATAGGAAGATTTCAAATGTACTCATTCATTTACATCATTCCATTATTTACAAATGACCAAATTTTTGTAAATTTCTACCATATTTCAGAAGACTTAACTTATTTTTCAACAAAATAACACCCACTCACGTATAGCATTCATTACTTTAATGTTCTCGGAAGTCTTTCACTTTTTATAACGGCCACTTAGATCTCCAGATATATCACCCATTGCATATGTAGGGGACTACATCAATCAGATATTATAGATTCTACTCATTAGATTCATTAGATTCAGGCACAGGCGACTTGAATTGAATCGACAACTAATTAGGTTGGATACATTGAATACAACTTTTTTCATTTGTCGTTATTTTTTATTGAGATTTTGATCGATAACTGGGTGTTCATTTCCATACCAATTAGTATATTCTTAATCCACTGACGTGCACGTAACACCTTAATGGCCGCCCTGAAAATTGCTCTCTCAATTATTATAAACTACTAGTGGTTCTATCCATAGTTCGCGTACTTCTATCTGTGTTAACTCCACTACGAAACCCGAGATATTCTCATATAGACGCACAAAATGTGCAGCAGCCGAAGTATTTTAGAACAATGCCATCGATTGTGGCGATATATTGATGTTCCTCTCAATTAACAAACCCGACACGGAAATGTGTGTAAACCGACAAATAAAAGGGCAAAAGTCCGCCGCTGGAATGTCCGTTATTAATCTGTGCGATCGAAGCCGAAGACCGAAGTAGGTCTTTCCCAGAACGGCTAATAAGGAAGATAAATACAAATAGAACGTCCATAGTAGATTATTATTATTATTTCGCCGACTTTTTGGTTCCACTTCTGCATACCTGCTACAAAAAATGACGGATAATTGATGGATAGACCCATCCACACCCCAGTAGAAATTAGGCTTAGGTGAGGGGAAGAAATTCATCCTGTCCCAAAATATTTCTAACACTGTGTAATTTTTGTAATAAGACTCCCTTCTGTCCACTTCTAATGATGTTGTGAATCAGTTCTAATGCCGAGATGTTTTTGGCGAATCTAATCATCATCACTTCCTCTGCTCTGCCTACACACTGCAATGTAACCCTGGTGTTTGTATTGGCAACTACCCCTAGAGCTTACAGAACGTAGCTCCATCCAGCTCAGGGAAGTCGTGTGTACGTGATTTTCTGGTTTTTATCTAACAACCGTAACCTGAAAAACAGTTTATTGGGCGCCAGCTAATGAAAAGACAACACGACCATTAGGTTAAGATAAAATTAATATATTTAAAAATTCAGGTACATATATAAGAGCTGCAAAAATTGTGTTCAACTAGTAATTTCTGAGACAATAGTCTAGCTCTGATTCACAAAAAAATTTTGAACCGGTAGATGGAGCACTTCTTCTGGCCAGAACTTAAGTACGGAAGGAATTTACCCTTGTTTCCGGGGGAGATGAGATTTGGTGGTCTGTTGTCTGGTGTCTGTCGATGACTTAAGCCCACGGTTTGGTGACTACACGAGTCAGCTGGTCAACAATACCTTCGTCAAACGAGGGGATCCACCGACTCAATCTCTTACAGCTTCCACGGTTACTCCTTCCTTCTAACGTCAATGGCTCAGCAAGGTGGCATGAAAAGTTTAAACAAGAAATAGTAACATAGCTAGACTTGTGGTTTAGTTACAACAATATAGCAGTAAAACTTAATTTAAAATTAATCAGTGGAAACCTATATATCTAAGATACCAATTACATTAAAATTCAAATACTATTAGGATACCAAAATTACAGAGGACACCTAGTATCTGAAACCAGAGTACCAAAGTTAAAAATTAAGCCAAAATTTAGATTCACAAGAGAAAATTATTTTATCTGATATAAAAGAGAGAATTTGAGTCCGACACGAACGTTCAGGGCAAAACTACAGCCCTGTCCAGGAGAGCAGTATAGTTCCCAGTCAGCTGTTGATTCAACGATAAATTAAACAAAAACCCAAAAAATTGTGAATCTCTTTGGAGAAAATCTGCCAACGTAGTCAAAATTCAAGCTATGTAAAAAACCAAAGAAAATGCTAAAATTTCACTCAAAATATACACGGAATTCCAAGCTGGAACGAGAGATATTTGCCATAGCCATCAAAAAAACAATTCCTAGATAAATTCAGGTAAGGTTTTGAATTGTTTTACAAATTTTGAATAAATCAACGATATATAAACCATAAAAAACAATGAACCTTACCTGAACTTGGAATTCGGTGACCTCGTGGCTGCCTGCAAAATTTTCCTGTCCTCGAAAACGAAAATGGCGGCGAGTCCGTTATTGAAGTCTATAGCCTCTATCACTCGTTCAACAGGTGGACATATTAGTGCCTAGCAGGTTCCTACAAAATTCCACACAAAAAATATCCGTTCTATAAGGTAATAAACATGAAAATTAGGCACACGAAAGTCCTTTGAAAAAGCTCAAAAGGCACCTCGTGTCCACCGTGTAATTCCTAGATCAATAAAATAAAGATACCAAAAAAATATTATCACACACAGCTAGAATTCGTTATTCTACCAAATATTTCTCAACAGAAATAACCAAACATCTAATGATTACCGAAAATAAAGTCAGATATCATAACATTCATCAAACCAAAGATATCGTTAAATCACCCACTTACCTTTAGAACGTTCGTCCCTAATCTCAAATGTCTGCCGTTTTACAACGCTGACTTGAAAATCTCACGACTGCGCAAAGCATAGAAGCTAAAAGTATGTGTAGAAGGTACATCATGGAGTATATTAATCTATAGAAGCACATACCAGCTGAAGTGAGACAACGTATTCAGACAGATGTTTACCCTTTTCCTTTTAAAGCATAATTCATACCTGATAAAGGCGAGTGTAACTAAATTAACGAAAATTTCGTTACAACACATTTGTCTCAACTTTCTCCACTCTCCAAAGGCGGTTTAGCTCGATTGCTTCTCATATGTTGCGATCTTCTTTCGTTTAGCCTTCTGAATGTTGTAGGTAAGTGGTACTGCTATGTATACGATGATCCCTCTTCGTTGTTCTTTGTTTATAAGTATATTATCTGGTCGGTTGAAGTCCACTTTTCGATCAGTAATAACTATCCTATCTCACTACATCACTGCTACTTCTGACTCCAGCACAGAAGTAGTATATTTGTAATAGTGATGGAGGAACCGTGTTAGTTGTTGGTGAACTATCCTTGCTAGCTGATTGTGCTTGTCGAGATATGCTGACTCTGCTAAGGCAGAACACCTGTTACGTGTTCTATAATTTCGATTGCAGATCCACATTTCCTACATACATCTTCGACGTCGACACTCAAGACATGCTTCTGGCAGTTTCTGGTGTTTATAATCCTATCTTGAACAGCTATCATGAAGCCTTTGGTTTCGGCGTACACAGAAAGTCAGAAAGCCATTTCATAGAATTCTTCTTGTCGATATAGTCTGACTGTCACATTTTTGGAAAACGTCCCATCCATTGCGTTTGTAGCTCCTCTTCTATTTATATCTCGACCAGAAGAAATTAGACCATCCTAGACCCAAGATGTTTGTCCAGAGTCATCCTTTGCTACTGCTGTTTTTCGGTTAAAGCAAATTTCTGTATTGTTATTATTATTATGAACGTTTCTGGGGTAGGTACAAGTCCTGTAGGTTGATGCCAGTGTTTCTTGTGCTCCTACAAAATGTTCATTCCATTAGTCCTATTTCTTTAACGACAGTTTTCAATGGATGTTATGGATGTTATGACGTATGTTACTTTTGTAGTCCTGTTGTTGCAGCCTCAAAAATAAAATATCTAACGGCTAGTTTTTGCCACCCAAACTTCATAGTGAACAATATGACCTGAAACTCAAGAGTCGCTGAGTCGCTTATAGAAACCCCAACAAAATTTCAAAATTCTAAATGGGAATACAATATGGCAGGCGTAAGTATGAAAACATATTTTTACAAATCAAAATAGAAGATCTAGTATGTATGACTGACACGATAATCAAAAGCATAGAAATATGAATGTTTAGAAGTTTTTAAGTGTGGTGTTTCATAAAATAAAACGGTATGAAGTATACAGTGCCAGGGCAGTCCTTTTAAAATTAAACGTTAAAATCAACTGAGGCAGAAACATTTTTTAGTAAATTAATACGTTCCTTATCAAAGAGAATATTACTTTGTACAAGAAAACCCAATTTATTTCCATTCTGAGTTAGATTCCCTAAAGTCTACACTTCAGAAGTTAAATGAAAGCACGTTGGAACTTTTAATTTTAAGGCATGCTTTTAAGTCTTATACTTGGAAGAGGATTACTTACCAAATACTCATCAGATACCCAAATGCTCGTCTTATGGCCGTGCATAATTGGTCGGGGACAGACATCGAAGATACGATTAATCAGGTGTTGATTTGTTCTAAAAGTTTTCGGAACCTTAATATCGATGATGTCAAAGTAATTAATTCAAAGTATTTAATCAAGTAATTAAAAATATTAATAATACATTAAGGGGGTATTCTAGTCTACAAATTTGAAAAAAATCAAAATTTTTTTTGGTTTCATATTTACAAAGTTTAGACATTCAAGAATATGCTCTTAAAAGGATTTTTCAAAATTTCTATTATTTTATGAGTTACAGCCATTTTTGTGACGCGGCATCGGCTCCGGTCCGACCGGAACAAATGAACAATAGACGGTAGACGCTGCTCGAGTACTTACGAAACACGAAACGTATTTAGTCGGAATCTTTCGTTTTAGTATTTATTTCAAATTAGTTTTGAGCCAGCCTTCAAGCAACGTGGACGTGCTAACTGAGTAAAATTTCCGGAAACTTGTCTCAAAACTTTAAACGCGTTTTTCTCAAAACTACTTTTTTCAAGTTGGCGTGCACGATATCTCAAGTTCTAATGAACCGATTTATTTGAAATTTGGTGTGAATGTTCTTTATACATTCCTCTATCGCCTCAAGCACGCTCAGATCAAAATTGTAATTTTACTATTTTTAAAAAAATCGGAATTGTTAAAAAAACATGCAAAACAATTTTTTTTTCAAACGGCCGGCCGCCATTTTATGAAAAAAAAAATTTGACTTTTCCAGGGTTCGGGCTATAGGGACATCTATACTAATTAAGAATCCGTTCGGATTTTTTGTTTCAGTTGACCAAAAGGGTTGAAATCATGCACGCCAGGACACCCTTTTTTTTTGGACCCCCCACTTTGCCAAATGATAACTTTGTCAATTTTGAGTCTTTTTTTTCCAGTTAATTTTTTATGTTATTTTAAAATATCAATAAACAAATGATAAAAAAAAGGATAGTAAAAATATTTTTTGTTTCGTTTGTACACAGCTTCAAAAATCGCCCGAAATTCATGCCTCTAGACTATCATCTAGAATACCCCCTTAATCTTGCTATATCAGCCGAAAATCACACGAGCATCCTGTATGATTAAATATATTTTACTTAATCCTATATATCCTCTTACAAGGTAACATTTCGAGGTGTCCCCCTCCGATTTAGATATAACTCGGTTGAGTGAAAGGGGACCTTATATGAATATGGGGCAACTATTTTTTTATAGCAATCCTTAAGGCCAAGGGGTGAAATCGGGGGTTGAAGTTTACCCCCAGAAGTCGTTATATCCGAATATCTCGAAAACTCGAAAAAAATGTTTCGCTTCGTGAGAATTTATTTTCTAAGCTATATAATGTTACTACCTGCTTATGGGGAGTTGAGAGTGAACAAAAATAACCATATTTTTACCCCCGCAAACATATACATGGATGAATTTAATTATATTGTTGTTTTATTTTTAACAAATTTAAATTTAAAATCAGTCAAATCAAATAAAAAAAGTTTAACCAAAAAATAAAATCGACGTATTTTTGCTCCTGAATATGTGGTTATAAAAATATGTATATATTATGTCCCGAAAGTCTATAAATATGTAAATTATTTTTAAAAAACAAGTATATGACGATAAAATAAAACGTACTATAGGGTTAAACCCTCGCAAAAGGCCTTTAACTATACATTTTTTTACATACATTATACATCTATTTATTTATTTATTTATTTGGATACACCATCCAACAGATAAATCCATTTATAGGATGGGGACAACATATGTTTAAAATCATAACAGTTTAAAGACAATCATAATAACAATAACAATAATACTAAATGTACTTATAATACTAAACAAAAAAATAGAAAAAAAAGCAAAATCTATACCTACATACTTATAAAACAGAGGGTAAAAAGTAACTAATTACACAGGTCTACAAAATAAAAAAAGTTCTGTCTTTGCAGTCAGACCCATCATTTCCTATGTATTTTGATGCACTGAAACCAAATTTGGCAAAAAAATTTTTCTATCGCTTCAGTTTTTTTCTACACCCCATATAACCCTCATAAACTCTAATAGAGGAAATTTTTCGAAAAAAATTTCTTTAACCATTTTTTATGACCTTTATTTTTCGAAAAATTTCCTCTATTAGAGTTTATGAGGGTTATATGGGGGTGTAGAAAAAAACTGATGCGGTAGAAAAATTTTTTTGCCAAATTTGGTTTCAGTGCATCAAAATACATAGGACATGATGGGTCTGACTGCAAAGACAGAACTTTTTTTATTTTGTAAACCTTTATTTTGGTTTTTTTGGGTCGTTGATCACGAATCTGAAGTCAAGAATTGAGGGTTATTTGAAGGTCAAAACAACTTATTCAAATGGAAACAACTATTTTAAACCCCGGATTTGGAAATAGCGGCAAATTTTACATCCAAAATGGTACTTGTCAACAAGGTCATGGCAAGGTCGAATAAAAGTAAAATTATTATTATTACTTTTATTCGACCTTGCCATGACCTTGTTGACAAGTACCATTTTGGACGTAAAAGTTGCCGCTTCTCAAATCCGGGGTCAAAAATAGTTGTTTCCATTTGAAAAAGTTGTTTTGACCTTCAAATAACCCTCAAGGTCAACGTCGAGGTCAAAAAGGTTGGAACCACAGCTGGTAGCTGAATAACCGGTACTAAAAACTGGAACCGGTACTAAGACTGGACCTGGAGTTGGTACTAAAAACTGGAACCGGTACCAAGACTGGACCTTGAGTTGGTACTAAAAACTGGAACCGGTACCAAGACTGGACCTTGAGTTGGTACTAAAACCCTTTAGCCACAGGGGTTTCTAAATCTCGCGTTTCCTCTTAACCAGCCTTGAGGTGATGGAAGTTTAGAGGTTATCACCGTTGTCGTAACGTGAGTTAACAGATGAGGTACCAAGAAGATGGGGTCGAAAGCAAGAATCGCAATGGACGGTATGACGTGAGTACAAAATCCTTCGAAGAGATACAAATTCAGGCCCTATCCACAAAAATACGACAACCAAAACGTCTAATGGGACCTGAGTCGCAAATTGGTGGTTACGAAAAATAATCCTAATTAAAGATGGTTATTATAACCAATGATTTTCGAAACCATCACTCACACACCGCCTTTGCCGGTGGCCACACCATAAAAGGTGCTTCTTAAAAGCAAACTCTAGCGCAGACTGTCAGTTCCTGCAGCAAAAACCATCCTTATCTCCTATTGGTCATAGCTTAACATACGTTATAAAAGGAAGTTCACATTAACGACTAAATAGACTAAAATCGAGCCATTTTTAGATACAACATGATTACATGATCGTTCACAAGTGTCAACCAAGCTAAACATTGCGTAACGGTAACGTTTTAGTGAATTTCACACAGAAACCACGGGATAATTTGTTCGGCACGATCCGGCAACGCTGTGCGCGCATGATATTTGCTGACCGTTCCTGCTGAAGACGACGGCCGAACAAATTCAAAATGGACAGTCAGCTGATGGATTGGAGCGCTACAAATAACGAAATAAACATCGAAATTATTATTCGTTTACGGACGGGCGCTAACATACGCAAGGAGATGCAAGAAAATATGAAAAAATATATATTTTAAGAATATTACACTACCCATAAATTCAAAGCCTAGATATTTGATTATTAAAGTGACAAAATAAAAGTATTAGGATAATTATTACACAGGGTGATGCATAAAATAAAATTGAACGTTATATCCTCGAGATAAAACAAAACTCAAAATATATAGATAAAAATGTGATATTTCACAAGAGCTACTTGCTAAAATGAAAGGATTTGTCAATTTACAGTTTTGTTCTATATCCATTGCTTTTAGAGATATTCTGAAGTAATGACTTTTGGGGGCGAACGTCAGCTCCTGATTTCACCCATTTCAGCAACTTAATGGCCCTATGGGTCACTATAAAAAAATACGTGTTTCGTACTCTTTCATCCCGTAGAGTTTAACCAAAATCGGAGGGGAACACCTCGAAATGTTTCCTTGTAAGTTGACTTGCAAGAGGGGGGGGGGCTAACTCACTCCCTTACGTTCTGACGATATCCATTCAAGTGAATAAAATTTAACCCGTACTGCATCTCTCAACAATATACGATTGTTTAATCACTTCTGAATATTAATTTGGGTACGAATATCGTTTACGTTATCGTCCATTCCGTATTCCAGACTTTTCTCGATCATATTTTAAATTAAAATTAACTGTACATAATAACGTGCGGTGGATTATAAATGCCCCGGACTGAACCTCGAATAAATTAAAATTCAATTCTACGTACACCGCTCTAGGTATATTTACATTATAAAAGGTAAGTAAAGTAAGTAAAGTGTACTACGCCGCCTTCTAATATTTGCAAGGCAATGAACAAACTTAATCAATTTTGCGGTGTACTTAATGTATCATTTTTGTACCTTTCTCAAGGCGGTTTCCAATATAAACGTTTAAACTTTTGTTTACTGTCAGGGTATTTACTTACGATTATACACGTGAACCAAGAATCGTACATTAATGTAATTAAATATAATCGAGTCTTATACAGGGTGTTCCACCTAAGGCGGTTTCTTCCATAACACTGTTATAGTAGATTTAAGAAAAAAATATTTCAAATAAAAGTTTCCAAAATGATGTGGTGCATATCTGTAAAATATTTCTAATTATACAGGGTGTTCCATTTCCTGTAACTGTAAATTTTAAATGGAACACCCTGTCAATGTATACATTTTTATACAATCACAAAATTCGTCATTATTTACTACGCAAAATGTTGCGATTTGTTCCTAACCTCAAAAAACGCTTCCGAAAATCAGTTTTTTGTATCTTTTTGCTTATACATATCATCTTAAAATGGAAAGGTTGTTTAGGATGCGTTTATTTCTTATATTTTTATTTCTTAACCCATTAACGCCCAAACGACGTCAATATTTAGTAAATTTTCAACTGGTTTATTTTGTATGTTATTGGACTAAAAAAATTTTGAATTACCACTATTCCGACGCAAAATTTGATGCTCTCTCAAAATCCCGATTAGACATCAAGAAAAAAAAATGTGGCCGATTTAAAGATGAAAAATGTGAAAATTTTCGAAAAAAATTTTTTTCTGAATTTTGTTTTGCTATGTTACCGGAAGAAATTTATGCTCTAATCATGATCAGGGGGTGATCACGATAGTTGAAGTTTAACAGAGAATTTTTTATATAATCATTGAATCACTCCTTTTTACAATATGGCGACCAGAACGTAAAAAATTCTATGAAAACTTTAGCTAATTTTTTTTTCGGAACCTATTGAGTTTAGCAAAAAATTATCTAAGAATAAAAATATCTTAGAATTAATCAAGTAATACCCTCACATTTTTTTCAGATTTTTAAATATGTTTCAGATTTTGGTTTTTCAAAAATGTGAAATGTGATTTAAATTTTGATTTTTTTTTTCGAAAACTGAGTTTGGTAAAAAATTTTAAGAAATAAAAATATCTTAGAATCGATTAGAAAATACCCAAAAATTTTTTCAGAATTAAAAAAAATGAAAATTTCAATTTTTCGCCATTTTTGAAAAACCAAAAATCATCTAAAAATTCTGAAAATTCTGATATTCTGAAAAAATTTTAGGGAAATTCGAAAAAAAAATAGTTAAGGTTTTCATAGAATTTTTTACGTTCTGGCCGCCAAATTGTAAAAAGGAGTGATTCGATGATTATATAAAAATTCTCTGTTAAATTTCAACTATTATGATGACCCCTGATCAGGATTAGAATACGAATCTTCCGGTAACAGCAAAAAAAATATCAGAAAAAAAAATTGTTTTCGAAAATTTTCACGTTTTTATTGTCTTTAAATCGGCCATATTTTTTTCTTGATGTCTAATCGGTATTTTGAGCTGGAATTCTGAAAAAGCATCAAATTTTGAGTCGGAATAATGGTGATGCAAATTTTTTTTAGTCCAATAACATACAAAATAAACCAGTCGAGCGTTTTTTGAGGTTAGGGAAGACGAGCAATATTTTGCGTCGTAAATAATGACAAATTCATATTTAGCAATCAAAAATACATATTGGTATGCTTTTCCCGTCGTTTTAAGATGACGTGGATAAGTGTATACTTGATAAAACTGTTTTCTCAGAGTGAGATCGTAGCCTTATGGCCGCCATATTGGTCCACCATTATGTTTTTTTTTTTTTTGGAAAAGGCCAGGCGGCATTTGAAACTAGGGATAATAAGCTTTGATTTGTGCCCACATATGCCTTAAAATATGTAAACCAATTTTGGGCAGAGGCGTGTCTCCCGTTGATACTGAGTACTGATACAAGCTAAAAAAACTGGTTACATACTGAGCAAGTATAGACTTGCTCAGTATGTAACAAGTTTTTTTCGGGTAGGTTTTCTGGTTGATATTTTTCGATTGATATTAGGTTCAATAATCGAAGTTAGGTTCAATTATTTTATTTTTAATTTATATAATATAAATAAAATTTATAAAACATAAATAAATATTCCGTTTATTTTTAAAGGGTCGGACCTAAGGCCGGCAACCTAAGTCCTGTTATACAACAAAAAGTTAGTACTTTCCCTTCCACTTTACAAAATTTTAGTGACTGACTTCAGATCCTCCGCCACATTTTTGAGATACAACGTGTTGGGTTGTATTTAAGGAGTAACAAATAATTCCTATAACATATTCTTACCATTCTTTAAAAAACATCACTAAACATTTTGCTTATGTAATTTCTGAAGGAATATCACAAACTACAAATGTATTCGAGCAGCGTTCAGAGGCAAAGGAATTTTCTACAATAAGCTGTTCTTAATATGAAGTTGATGAAATATCTGCATTATCATGCATTACCTTGGAATAGAAGTTTTCAAAGAAATAAATACATGTTACATTTAATTTGTTTCGTTGATATGAGTTCCGTTTTTATTTCCATTTTTCAATTCAATTCAATATCGCTGCTTTATCGCAGCGTAGGGTACGCAAGTATACAGTTTCAACAAAATATTACGTCTTGTAATTTTGTCTTTTTTTATTTTTTCGCTTATAAACTTTGACAGCTTGACACGCTTTTAAAGTTTGCATTTAATTTGCACCTCCAGATGTTTCGCGAACAGAGTCTGAAAGAAAATTACTCTCCAAACGCTCGCACCGGATTCTAAGTTAAAAGGTAAATCCTCTTACGAACTTACTAAAAGATTAGCTTATTTTGAAAATAATCCGAGCTAATGCATTTCTGACGAAAATACAAAAATAAAATAATACAGAGAAGGAAATTGCATAGGGCATTACTTATTTAAAAGTCTGTGGATTACCTTTTGTTGCAGGATTCTACCATGTTTTCCTCGAAGAGCAATTAATAACACTTTTTGAGTAACTTACGGGGCCGTATTGTTTACGCACTAAATTTTGTCTGCTACTTTCTCTACTCATAACCCAAACTTTAAAACATAATACCATATGCAGGTTTAGAAAGTCCAAGATTTCAAAGCCGATCATTAAAATATAAGAAAAGAATAAACTCTGACAGATAGAGGAACAGACAGATAAATATTATATCCATAGTTGCCAGACTCACATGTCATTTTAAAACCTTTATGAGCGTTATTCTCTGTCTTTCGTGATAGGGTAGCAATAAAATATGTAGGCGGGACGCCCCACCCATAAATTATAATGTGCACGTGTGAATTGAATTATTATATCGTTATTGGTCTACGGAAAATAAGCACTTGAGTATTCCTGTGCGTACGCAGTGTCCCGAGAAGTTAAATGTTTGGGTTGGTATTTTAGGCGATTCCATCGTTGGGCAATTTTTTATAAATGGTTCCTTAAATGCCAACAAATATTTAACAAATAAAACAAACTGTTTACGGACATGAACGTGAAAGACCACGAAATTTAAATGATTTACGGGCCAGAATTGTACAAGTCCTAAATAATATTTCCCCTGAAGTGTTAGAACTAGTGTTGTAAGAATATGTATTAAAAATTCCGTTCAATCCAATATCAAACTATTACGTATTAATCCGAATAGTTGCCAACCGCAATACGGAATCGAAATTATTACGAACGCTGTCAAATGCCGGAAGATAGCGTGGATATCGTATCGGACGAAGTCTCGGACGAAGTAAACATAATACGTAATAGTACGATGATACGAACACGAACGAGGTCCGAGGGAATACGGAATACGGAATTATTACTGATTGTGACGCGATGCCGTGGCGTGTGCCGTGACATTGCGTATAGAAGGTCCTATCAGTATTCCGTAAGCCAAGAAAAGCAAAGCACATATGAAAATTAATACGTATTAGTGAATTCATCCGAATATTCACTTATTCAATAGGCAGTTTTTCTTTCTTTCGTCTTATAACCGGATTGATTTATATTTTTATTTTTTTTATTTTTTATAGAACTTCAATTTTATTTTCTTGCAGACCGGTTAGTTAAGGAATACAAGTCGATGTACACCTCCATAACTGCGAAAACGTACTGAATCCCACTCAAATTCGGCGATGGGCGTGTAGGCGATAGCCCTTTCCATCACTCTTTCCACTTCCCTTTCTATTAGGTCTCATAAGTTTCTAATACGTGCACAAGCGTGAAACAATGTGGCATCTAACTGTCTTTGTCTGTCCTTACTGTTTCTTTTAACTTATTCTCTTCTACACATGTATCGCCAATCTGTAAATGTGCAATTTCCTAGGGTGTATATTAATAAAATTTAACAAAACAATTTCTTGTTTAGTAAATCTGGCAACGTATCCCAAAAACTTATCAAATGGAGGTGAAATATTTTTACTAACTGAGAGTAAATGTAACCTCACAGTAAAGCAAACAATGGGAGAGGCCGTTTTTATCTTTCAAAGTAAAAATAAATTGTAGTGAACTGGTTGCTCACATGCAATGTTTTAATAATGCAATAGTTGCGCAACAAGTTGAACCTCGAATGGCTGTTGCACATATGCAGTTAGACCTTCGTAGACCTAGGCAATCGTTAAGTTTGTGCCAAAACAAACCGTTGTTTCATTGTGCACTTGAATGTTAGTTGTCACTCTTTCAATCAGAACGTTTCTACCTCGTCTAATGGTGCGTCTACACTTGTGTCTTTTCCGCGTGCGTCATCATCTTGCATCTAACGGATGCCTCAGATGTAAGTGAGGAATGCAACTAGCGCATACGCTAGACGAGTTGAACGACGCCAATTTACAAACACAACCCATGAGGAACGTAGTTCCAAGGCTAGTGGATTTTTTGTGCGTTATACCTTGCGTTTAATTATGTTTTCCACAGAAGAAACGCTGCTTTTTATTGATTTTATTGATATACAAGCTCCAGAAGCTTGTAAAAGTTCATTTTGGACATGCACGTAAAATGTCTAAACAAGACACAATTATCCTTAACCAATTGTTTCATAATTTCAAAATTACATTTCATATACTCTTTCATCCATACACGCCGTCGCTTATTCCGCCTTTATTTTGATTTTTCGATTATTAGAAAAGCTGCACTAACATCCACGAGCAAAGTGGCATCCGTTACATCCGTATCTGCGCAGTTACTTTAAAACTGTAACAAACAGCCCACTAACTTTAAGGTTAATTTTGAACTTAAATTATGCACGTCTACAGGTATATACAGCCGAAGACGACAAGTTGACGCGCATTGATGTAGACAGTTAGCTGCATGCGTTTCATTCAACAAAAGGCATGCATTAGGGGCAAGATGAAACGCAAGATGAAGTGCAAGTTGCAGCGCAAGTTGAACACGACAGCGCATAAGTGTAGACGTACCTTGAAGCATTGAAGAGGTGTCCTCCTAGGAAGTGTGCCATTCATCGGAAAAGGTGGTAGTCCGATGGCGCTAGGTCCGGACTGTACGGTGGATGTGGAAGAAGATTGATTGCGTCGTGTTCCTTGAGCTTTGGTTTGTTTCAACGTGTGCAAAGCGTTGTGTTGTTCTATTAGTAGGGTGCAAGCTCGTTGGGAGCTTTTGTTGACCATGCGAAGAGCGTGGAGGTGCCGAATAACTAATGTTTGTGGAATGCTGAGTTCAGCAACTAGTCTACGAATGCTTCTTGATGGATTCGCTTTGGTGAGTTCAAACAGAGCTTCAGAATTCACCATCGAGTGCTTTAGGTCGAAGATTAGTGTCACCGTTATTGAACTTCTTTAACCATAGTTGCACGACATAATCCGATATACGTCGCCTTCCACATAACATGTTTTTTTTGTCCAGTGTAACTTGTGTCCAGTAATGGCTCAAATGGATGAGAATTTCAACTTTTTTCATTATTTTTTTTAAGTTGCATAAAATCAAAACTACAGAATAATTTCTACTATTCAAAACATTACACCATATGAAGAGCAATTCAAAAATTTTATAACGGTATCATCAAAATTAAAATGGTTTCATAAACAAAAATTATCATTCTTCTACTAAATAATTTTCTTTTGTATCTATGTGTTATTGATTACGTCATGGTGGAAACAACGGCTGATTTTAGTGTAACATAAAATACTCATTTGACAAAGGTTTTTACAAGCTTTTGAGATGACGAATTTTGTTGAATTCTAGTGTCACACATTTAAATTTGTATCTGAATGTTTTTTTGGGATACAGTTTGAAAAAATCTTGAAAAACTGTAAGTGGGAGGTACTGATTCTTTTAAATTTTATTTTTTTTACTTATTTATTCAAATTCTGTTCTTTCCGTTGGTTATTTTTTTCATTTATAAAGTCACGTAAATTTAAAGTAAGTTAGAAAGTAGACATATGACCATATTTTGTAGAATATCCTTCATATTACGCATTACGTTTTCGGACACTAACGAACAACTTCTAAATCTTATTTTTACTCCTCTTAGGTCGCCTTTCAGCTAAGTACATTTTTGTGTCACAGACAACGCGAGAGTTTAGGGAGGAGCCGTAAGTGAACACAAAAAACAGTAAAACCAAGACGCCAAGGCGGAACACGATATTACAGTGATTTATTCCGAATAAAGTCGGGTTAAAGTGTGAGAAGTAAATTATCGTCCAGGACGTGGATCTCAGGACAAAAAGCGAAGGGACGCATCAAGGCAAGTCTTCCAAGCACAACGCCCTTTGTACTTCGGTTTTTCTTATACGCCGTGTCCTACTTAACCCATTTTTGCCCCGTGTAACCATACGGTCACGGAAACAGATGTCTATATTACTAGTGCTTGCACATCGACTAACGCATATTTCATAGTTCTAGATCTGACACTAGCATCTACATGGCACTAGTAATGCCCTGAATGTCATTATTGTTCGATTAGTTGTTTATGGTGCATTTTATAACAGTGTGCTTTAGAGTGAAAATTATTTGGCTGTATAACATGGACATCAATTTTGAGTAAGTACAATTTCTCTCTTACATTTAAAAAAATGTACTTATTTTTCCAAATTGTGAATCATTAATAGTTACAGGATCTACAATAGTTGCATGTTGTTACTGAGGTAATGTTCTACTTGATGATCTATTGATCAAAATATGGGTGTGACCATATGGTCACACAGGGCTGAAGTGTAATAAAATATTTTTTTATGTATAATTCTTTCAGAGCTGGATTTTCATTACAAGAAGCGCTTGAAATGATATATAATGATGAAGAAAATGAAAAAACTGTATCTCCAGCTATATGTATATCTCCACCAGAACCAAATGCTGACACGGATGAGGATTCGGCGGATGAGGACGATGGAGGTCTTCTTGATAATTTGTCTAGACGGCTTGCGGCACCTGTTGAGATCTGTTTTGGAAAGAATAACGTTGATACCAATGATAAAGCCATTGAACTGGGGACTGTTCAGAAACAATAAACGGGGAAAATAATGAAAAGGTACAGACTCCTGCAAATAAAAAACGTAAGCCCAGACAAAAAAAACTATGGGTAAAAAGGATAGCGGTACGTTTGAGTCCGCTATTTCAAAAGAAGAAGGAATTATGGTCATTAAATGGACAGATAATGCAGTAGTAACCGTTGCTTCTCCAAGTTACGGAACTCACCCAGTTCGAATGGTAAAACGATATTCCCAATCCCAAAAAAAATTATACAGGTGCCTCGGCCCCATGTAATTGGGGAATACAATAAATACATGGGGGGAACCGACCGTATGGATGAGGACGTTAACAGATATAGGGTTTCAATACGTGGGAATAAGTGGTATTGGCCAATTTTTACTTGGCATGTGGACGTTGCTCTACATAACGCGTGGATTTTGTACATGAATTCAGCACCAGAGCGAAAACAAACATCTAATATTGTTTTCAAACGAGAAATTGCTCAAGTACCGCTTCAACAATATACAAATCCTCCAAGCCGACCTGGAAGATCGTCAGTCAATGTAAACAGTCTCACTCTCCATCGAATATCGGATGATGTCCGATATGACGAAAAAAATCATTTAGTCATGTCTGCTCAGGGAAGGGTGCTCATCAGTTGGAAGAACCCAATGCAACAAGTGCGATGTTGGAGTCTGTATTGAGCGCTTTTTGCCATTTCATACAAAAATAATGTAGTATTTCAATATTATTTTTTATTGCAATAAAGTTTACTTTTGACTGATATTTTTTACGCATTTGCCCAGTGTTACCATATGGTCACAGTCCTTAAGGACTAAAATATGTTAAACGTACTATTTAAATCAATGAACTAAAGTTTAAAGAGGTTGACACAAACGTAATTTAAAGAAATTAACAAAAAATTCTTAAAATAATAAATTCGGGCAGAAATGGGTTAAGGCTAAAACACCGTTATACACTTTTTACTTTTGAAAAATATTTTTGTGGAGGAAGTATGGCCTTACGGTTTACTTATTATCTACATGGGGCATTTCACGCCAACTAAGTGAAGTCAAAAAAAATGCCTATTTGAAACATATAACAATCGATAGTACTTGCTAAAAAACTAACTTCCCTAAAATTTTAGATTTTTTGAGCCACAAGGAGAGGGATGGTGAGGGTGAGAAAATACAAATTTTCGTTTCGACTAAAATTTTAATCTTTCTCAATAAAAAAATGAAAAAAATTTCAATTGAAAGAAGGTTGCAATGGTTTTCGATGTGTTCATTGCGTAGAATACGATAAAAATATTTTCAAAAATTATTCGATTATCACCCTTATTTTGAGGATTGGAAGTTTAAGATCGAAATTTCGAAAAGTATGACACGATTTTTTTTTCAATTTTTTTTAATTTCTTTTTTTTATACTTTCGATTAATTTTTAATTCGTAATGGGCGTCGACCAGGAACTGGCCCAAAAAACGACCCAAAGGTGAAAAAACGTGGTTTTAGCATATTTTCTGATCCAGTGAGATAGTAAATGGCAAGTGAATAATATATTCCAAGGTTTTTGGGGTCGCTGATTACGAATCTAACGTAGACAATTTCCCGTAGAATACGATGGTATTTTTTAAATTTCAAAATTTAGCCATTTTTTAAAAGTTGACTACCATACTGGATCCGCCATTTTGTTTTTTGAAAATCTGACGTTAGATTCGTAATCAGAGACCCCAAAAACTTTGGAATACATTATTCACTTGCCATTTACTATGTCACAGGATGAGAAAATACGCTAAATCCACGTTTTTTCACCTTTTTGCCGTTTTTTGGGCCAGTTCTTGGTCGACGCCCATTATGAATGTCATACTTTTCGAAATTTTGATTTCAAACTTACAATCCTCAAAATAAGGGTGAAAAGTACCCTCGATATTTAATTTTTAGATCGATTTTTAATTTTTTCATTTTCTTACCGAGAAAGATTGAAATTTTAGAGTCGAAACGAAAATTTGTATTTTCTCACCCTCACCATCCCTCCCCTTGTGGCTCAAAAAATCTAAAATTTTAGGGAAGTTAGTTTTTTAGCAAGTACTGTCGATTGTGATATGTTTCAAACAGACTTTTTTTTACCTCACTTAGTTGGCGTGAAATGCCCCATATATATAAAAAAAACAATGCAATGCCAAAAACGACAAAAAAACATTTCTACAATATCAAGAAAGTATCTGTGGGGAATTTGGTGACCTTCGTCTTTATTAGTTTTTGGTTTGTTGGATTTTAGCTTTGATTTTTAGTTCGATTAAGCCCTGAAGAATAACAAATAAATATCCAAAAACTTTGGTAAAAATCAAATAGTTGTTTATTCTCAGACATAAAATCGAACAAACCAAAAACTAATCAAGAAATTATATTAGTCATTTTTTATCGAAAAATTTGACTTAGAAAACTTGTTCAGAATTAATTGTCCTGTATTCGAAGTTTTATAGAAATTATATGATTTTTCAGTATTTTACGATTCATAAAGCATTTGCTGAGTGCCAGCAAAGAAACCGCACGTTTAATAAAATCCTCCAAACATGAGTTATGTTCGTTCGTGTAAAAATGTTACTTGATAAATTTTATAGTGGAATTATTGATTTTTTTTTGTAATTATCATATTATATTTAGCATAATAATATAAACTAAAACGAAATGAAGAAACTTTATTAGACTATCTGAATCAATATAATCCATTAAATATAACTAATATAATAATTGTTGACGGATAAATAAAAATGACATAATAAATTATTTCATTTTCATTAAGTTCCATTATTTCATCTAATAAAACATTTATAGCGCCAAAACGGTACCAATCCTGCAACAATTATTTTCTACCTGTCAAACCACTCAATGAAAATACTCGTACTAGAATTCACACAAATCAACGCATTTGTTCAAAACCAAACTATATTATGTTAAAATATAATGGAAGCATAACGAGTGCGTTCGATAAAGTTCACAAAAACAAAATTCATAACTGAACAGAAACAAATACCTACAATAATATGCTCGAATACGAATAGATTGTAAAATATGCACTTTGTTCCAAAAATTGTAAATTAGAGAGTTTGTTTTTTGATATCTACAATTTACAAACGAAATTAAACACACATATGTATAAAAACGTTAGATCATACAATAAGTTCATTATTAGATCATATTATGAATGGAACAGCCTGAAAGAAAGATAATCTAACCTCTAAAAGAGAACCTCAAATCACTTAGAATTTAGATATGTGTCAGTGATGCGTAAGGATCGCCCTTAGTGTATTTTATTGGAACTAGACACACACACACAGTATAGCGTCACTAACGGCTTTTATCGACTTATAGTCTAACTAGCTTTACTCTTCATAGCTGTATTCCCCTGGAATACAGCTATGAAGCGTAAAAAAGTAGTTCTCTAGTGGGGGTTAAGTAGGACTAGATATATTCTGGATTATTATTTTCCTGCCATGAGCTGGAAAGATTCCGGTGGTTAAAGCGAACTGGTTAGACTATAAGCCGATATGATGATAGTTCATTGTCATTCGCTGTCAGATATATCACACTGATGAGATTTAATACGATCTAAATCAGTATCTGTGGTTTTTGATCGCGAATGATGATGAACAAGGAATAATTACTCTTGATACGTATGTGTGTCTAATTTTATTTTCGAATTAAAACTTTGGTATTGAAAATTGTTTAGACTATTATTTACCTCCATTTTAATGTTTTTCCTTCCTTGAAAACGGTTATATAGCCTTATATGAATTTCCTTATATTCTAGTCAAAATACGAAAACATTATCACCCAGGGGGAAATAAATAGATACAATCACCAGAAGCCTAAACTTCAGCAAAAGAACCATGCTGAAAAATAAATAAATATAAGGGTCTGCCTAAAACTAGTTGAAATCGTTCTGCTTTTAGTACTTTCTAACGTAAAAGTGATATACGTCACTTGATCCACCATATAGAGGCGCTGTCATCGGTTTTTTTTTTCAAATGGATCATGGTCAGGGGATCTTGTGACATCTCATTTTTAAAATTGGTCCAGCGGTTTCCAAATAAAACGTCATTTTTGTTTTCGAAATTTTAATATCCTAGTTCTATAGAAAAACAAAAACAGAAAACTGTTTTTATCTTATAATAATAATTGTTTAAAATGTTCGCCCTGCACCTCCTAATAATAAATAAGTATATTTAAAATTCTTCTCTCAAACTTTCCATCTCATCTGAACGTGTCCGGAGTAATATTTGTACACTAATTCAATTAATTAATGATGCCCGGTTGTGGAATAACTACTTTGAATTTGACGCAATCCCATAGAAAAAGTCTAAAGGTGACATATCGGGTGATCGAGCCGGTCGTCCAAAAAAGCCAACATCTACCGATTCATTTTTGGGAATTAGCAATAATTACAAATGACATTATCAAAAAAGTTTCGGTTGCATATAAATTACGGCATATATCAGCTTATATTAAAATAGCTTCATTTTTTTACACAGGCCGAACGCGAACAATTTTAAGAGATAATTCAAAAACTTGATAATACGTTGAACAATGCATTACTTTGACAACTGTACAATTTCTTTACTGCATTCAGTTTATAGTTACATAAAATATATTTTTCATTACGTTTTTTATTCAAAAAAAAAACGTGAATAGCTTATGAGGTTCACAAAATAATTTATTTTTATGAGGCAATAGGATACTGAAATAAAAAAAAATACAATTTATTTGAAAACCGCTGGACAGATTTAAAAGAGCAGATATCTGTTGAACAGCGATTTGAAACCTTCCCATTTGATCCCAAAAATGTTTTGTGTTAGAAAGTAGTAAAAGCAAACGATTTCAATTGGTTTTTACGGGGCGTCAATATATTGCTCTATCCAAAAGTTAGAGGGGGGACACACTTTTGAACCGCACTATATAATTTACAAAACCTTAGATCCAAATAAAATTTCATACTCTATTCAAGTTGTACTCTACTAAATTTTCAGATCACCTTGAAATTGGAGTTTAAAGGCAAATTCAAAATCAGCGTTAAACAAATCGCTTTGAAGCAAATTATTTTGATATAGAACTAAACGCATGGTTTTCGAGTCAATCGATTGACTATACAGGGGTTTAGCGGAGTTTGATTATGAACGCATATAATGTATTCATTGTTTTCCGTATTGAAATTATGTTAATTTCCACGAAAAGCTTGTCCATCGAGCTTTGCCCATTGTAAATTTGCAGCTGTACGCATTCACTAGCTGCCGATGACACGAAACCATTACAACTAGCACCGTAATTCCTCATTAATTTGCCAATTCAATATTCCATATTAATTAGAAACGTAATTATCGTAATTTGTCGAACCGACAACTATTCTGGTGGGATGCACGCGGAAATTCCGAAGCAGCAACAAGAAGAATTGTCCCGAGGCCAGTAGGTCACAGACGGTCCGATGCGCTAATTTGTTTCGCAAGTTGCTCGGCTGGAATTCGTAATGGCTCGATTATTATCGGTTTAGAGACATTGTGTTAAGGAGTAAATTGATAGTGCTGGAAGCTGCGCTTCAAACAAATAGAGTTTAGCTATTCCCTCTTCGCTGTCGTCTATTAGCGAGTCCGCTGTAATTAAATCATTTCACGTCGATTTGCTCTAACGGATTTCCTTCCATTGTTCTTTTACGAAAAATATTTTATCAAGCCAATTCCAATTAGCGATCGATTGTATCGCTCGTATTTGCATGTACGAGGTGCATTCAAATACTTCAAAATAAGTTTCTTGGGAAGTCACACAGCGCTGGAGACGGTTCTTCCATTCCTCATAGCAGTGCTGGAACCAAGAAGACTAGAACTAAGGAGACCGAACTCGTTCGGTATCTAGGGATCAAATCTGTCCGCCTCCAGGAGGCGCTGTAAACAGTGATGTACTCGAGTCACGTGATGAGCAGCGGTCAGCGGTCCACATGTGAATGAATGTTTATCATAGAAAACCATGCTATGGTTTTATATGACGTTTATCATTAAGCTGTCAAAGCGGGTGCTTACATACCGTTTGACTTTAACAAAAATACATACAAAAATAAATATGGTTCAAAATTGCTGTGTTGCATTGTGTGATTTAAGAAGCGGTCCGAATAACCGGACATTATTTCAAATTACTGATGTATGTATGAAACGAAATATTTTCCTTTGTTGTATTGTTAACGTTGAAGCACGTAACATGAAATATTTTGAGTACATTTTCATATTGATCATTGCGAAAATTTGTAATTGCAAAGACATTACTTGTGTAGATTCAATATAATATTCAACAACAACAAATTAACGAAAAAATATCGAGCGTCTGTCAAATGTATTCGCACCACGGACATTCACACGGACTCTAACCTCTAATGCACACAGATTAGTACAGAAACACGGTATACGTATAGATATCTGTTTATATACCGTAGCAACTGGAGTACAAAACTGTTTACAGCGCCTCTGGAGGCGGACATATTCGAGCCCGTCGCGTTATACAGCGAAAAGCCGCAGTTCGGTCTCCTTAGTTCTAGACTTCTTGGCTGGAACTCATATACTGTTTTCTATGGTCTCAAAACGACGTCCCTTTAGGTCATTTTTCAATCTCGGGAAGAGAAAAAGTCACAAGGACTCAAATCAGGCGAATAAAGAGGCTGAGGAGCCACAGGAATGTTTTTACTGGCTAAAAACTCGTTCATTGAAATGGTTGCATGACAAGGCGCATTGTCGTGATGCAACATCCAGTTGTTCTTGATGTTTTGTCTCACAGGCATGACCCTTTTCCGAAGTTTTTCAAGAACCTCTCTGTATAAAAGCGTTGATTTACTGTTTGGCCTGGAGGCACAATCTCTTTGTGGGCAATTCCCTAGCTATCAAAAAAACAAATTCGACTTGCTCATTCTTGCTTTTTGGGTCTTGGAGAGCTTGAAGTGTGCCATTCCATGCTTTGGCGCTTGGTTTGGAGGCACAAACTCTTTGTGGGCAATTCCATAAAAACAAATCAGCATGCATTTGATCTTCGACTTGCTCATTCTTGCTTTTTTGGGTCTTGGAGAGCTTGAAGTGTGCCATGTCCATGTTTTGGCGCTTGGTTTCCGGATCATATTCAAACACCCAAGCCTCATCACCAGTAATGACACGTTCCATAAAATGGAAATCATTTTCAATCAACGCGAAAAAGTCAAGACACCTTTCTTTCCTGATGTCCTTTTGTTTCTTTTTACGTTATCAATTCCGTAAAAATATTTTTCAAACCGTTTTTCAGGAGCGAAAGACACTACATATGGTCCATTTGTAAGCATGTTTGGCAAATTTTGTTTAAGGGTTTTCGTTCTATCAAAGCCTTTTATTTAAGTCTAATAATTACTCCTTAAAACGTGATAATGCTAGAAGCTACACTTAAAAAGAATATAATTGTGTAACCCGTAAATACCGTGTCAGCAAGTCCATTATAATGAAATCTTTGCTTCATCATCACTTTGCTTCATTCAAATAAAACTGTTTCTCACTATTTTTCTTTTACGAGTATTCTAATAACTCAATTCCAATTTCCGCTGGGTTGTACTTAACAAGTATGTATTTTGCAGACATTTAAATTGATTGGTTCATCAGAACGTAAAATATCACTGAGATAATCGCGTAATTTTAGATTTTAGAGTACAGCTCGAAATTGACCCACTTTTGTCGTTATCGACATCTGAGGCATTGCGAATGTACGAGTAGAATGTATCCTACATATACGAGGCAATGCAAAAAAAATGTTTTTCTTTCATAGATGTGTTCTATGAAATTTCATGACATATAGATAAGTTACTTCCTGTTTCTAAGAAATAGTCGCATCTCGCATCTTTGAGCTTTTACAGTTAGAATGTGCTTTCAGCAAGGAGAGACTCATAGTTTCTAACTCTGTCGGACCTATCAGAATATGTTTAGTCCCATATAATCACACTAGAATGAAACAACATACCTGCTAAGTAACAGCAATGTAACTCTCCTGGTTAGAATACAAGCCGACATGCTTGTTTTTCATCATTCGTCATACTAATGAGATCATATAAGATCGAAACGGAGACTTCTAAATGGTGAATGCATAAAAAGTTTTCTGTTACTGAATGGCTTGACAGGAAATATGACGTCACGTTAGACGAAAATATGATGATTAAGGACCGAACCTTTTGTTTCGTATCAGGGCCGCACTTAGGTTCCGTAAAGTCAGCATAAAAGAGAATAATAAAACTCAAAAAAAGCACTCAATGATTGTTGCCCTATTGGTGTACTAAAGTAGTACAAATTGACTATCCGTTCAATACATTTTTCAGTCAAATTCATATGATTGGGACGTACTACAGCTTTATAAATCGAAAATGACCTTTCTACATCGACAGAAGTAAAAGGTCAATGCGAATAAAAGTATTTAAAATCATTGTCACCATCGTAATCCATAAGTTCATCCCAAATTCGTAACATTTGAATACGAGGTGCGGCTATTAAATAAACGAACTAATGCTGCTACCAGCGCACTGCGAGCGTGTCGCGACAAGTTTGAACAGAACTGTCTCTAGTGATACTTTCCCCACCCTCGCTGGACAAGCCAGTGGGTCGCTTAGTTTGACTGTAGCAGTCGGTTGAATTAGTCTACGCAACAGGGACGCGTCGAAAAAATGTTAAATGTTCAGATTGAGCAACGAGTTAATCTCAAGTTTCTTGTTAAACTGGGGAAAACTTTTGCAGAAGCTTATGCAATATTAAAAGAAGTGGACGGAAATGAATGTTTATCCCACACGCGAGTTTTTGAATGGCTTAAACGGGTTAAAGAGGGACGTGAAACGACAGAAGACGATCCGTGCCTCGGACGGCCCTCAACGTCAAAAGAGGACGAAAACATTGAAGAAATTGGTAAATTAATCCACTAAGATCTTCGTCTAAGCATCCGAGGGTTTGCTGAATTAACAGCAATCGTCAAAGAATGTGTTCGCCAGATTTCGCATGAATCGTTCAACATGCGCAAAGTTTGCGCAAAAATAGTGCCAAAACTCCTCACTCAAAAACAAAAGGAATCAAGAATGAACATTTTCGTTGACATTCTAAACACCATTGACAATCATCCAGGCTTGTTAGACACGGTGACACTGAAAGGGACAAGATTCGAAAGTGTGGACACGGTTAAAGCAAAAGCGGCGGAGGTTCTGAACCAGCTGTCAGAAGCGGCCTTCCAGCACTGCTTTCAACAATGGAAAAGTCTTATGGAGCGGTGTAGAGATCGCCAAGGGAAGTATATTGAAGGCGAAAAAACTTCTACTGTAATTCGTAACGAATAAAAAGTGTTATGACAGCAGTTCGATTATTTAATAGCCAACCACACCTTGTATCCTGGATTATTGTTTAACTCATTTTACATTTTTTTCCGAATAGCTACACTACGGCTTTATGATTATGCGTTAGTTGTCTATTAATCATCATCCACGATAGATGATAGATCTGTTAAGTTTCTAATTTTGTTATTGAAGTTGCCAAAATACTGAATTTCTCCAATAACATTCGAATATCGGTAGCAATTGTAGGATTTTGTAGCCGCAATGTTTACGTTTTCTAGAGCAATTTTTACGACCTATACTATATATATATATATATATATATATATATATATATATATATATATATATATATACCTAATATACTTTGTTTAGCAGTCAGTGATATTCGACTGGAACGTATCAAATAAACGGCGTACTTGTGATCTAACTCCAAACGTCGTACAAGTATTTGTACACTTTATTCAATTGCCGATCTGTCGTGTCGTTGATCTATAGTCACGTAGACATATTTATGTTGAATACTTGATTTTATATTATTCATGACTCCCTTGAACACCTGCGATATAAACTTTCGTCGTGAATATTTTTCCATAAATTGTCGAAAATGTTCTTTATCCAATAACTGATATGATAACTGGCAAACGCAAAGCATTAAACAAAAAACAAAGTGAAACTGCCACTGTGGAATACCACGTTGTTTATTGTTGCATTGTACAGTGATTTGAAATGTTTTACACACTGAGCTCTATGCCACCCACTTAAATATTTTTCGCAAACTTTACAGTGTATTAGACCGTTACGGACCGCACATTAAAACCGCGCGGCGCGTTAGACAGAACTAACGGCTAAGTTCGCGTCAATGTCGCTAGGATAGCCTGCCTTTTTTTAACAAAAGGTTATGTCCCTAATATAGATAGAAGATGTAGGAGGAATTATTAACTTCGAAAGTTTTAACTAGGGCCTTCTATGAATATAAACACCTAGTATACATTGTTGGATTAAATAATTTAATTGTTTACCTTTGTGTTGTAAATATGTATTATGAATAATAAAATAGGCCATTAGCCTAGTTAAAAAGGTTATAAACAAAGAAGGCAAGTTTTGAAGCTGGCACTCTATTATGGTTGCACCTCATCGATTTCCCGAGATTTTCAACCGCAAATTACTAAAATGAACCGCGTTTTAGCGCTTTCTGTGCTATTTTAGTTCCGCAGGTAAATTTCATTAATTTAATGCACCCAAGTACCGGCCACTTATAATTTTAACCTGATTGAATTCGTGTTTGATCAAAATCAATCTCGATTAGAGTAGTCCTTTGTGTTGAACCGTCAGTTCTTCTTCTCAATACTTTCTTTTTTTAGGCGTAATGTTTACGAAGAGAAAAACTGGCGGTGATTTAGGGGGATGAAAACATGTTCTATAGAAATCACTGAGAGGTACAGGCGGTAAAAACAGAATTTAGTCTGAGCGTACATAGTCTGTCCGAAATTTGTTATGCATGCATAACAAATTTGTATTTCGGCTGTTATTGGAGATAGAAACATGGTTAGACGCGGAAAGTTTTAAACGGTTTAATGACTTCTTTGACTGTTTTTTAAATTCGCTTTTTTAACAAGTGCATTGTTAGAACACTTTTAAAGATTATTTCGTTGACGTTGACGTTATTAAAATATGTCTTTTGTTATTTGTTTCTGAGTTAATGCCATCAACTTTGATTTTTCTTACGGGGGCCATATTGGATTTGTGTTAAATAGTTTATAAATCAAAACTTGTTTTTCAACGGTGTATCACAATGTGAGAGAAACAAATTACTAGGTATAGTAAATAATTTCATTTACTGCGTAAATGTAAATACATGCATAAATGCATAAATGAAATGTAAATAATTTCATTTACTATAATAACACAGGCCCACAAAAAAATATTTTTTTTTGACTATGGACAAGAACATAGTTTTTCCTTGTATTTTTTGATGATGAATCCAAATCCGGTGTCCGTTTAACCGCAGCACGTCAGGATCAAAGTCATTTAAAGGTCAAATCGTGAAATAAAGGCTTAAAAGAGAATAAACCCATATATCTTTATGTTTCTGGGATCACTGAATTAGAATCTGATGTTATTCTTACCATATCACGTGACTTCGAAGGACACTCCAAGGTTAAATCACTAAAAAAACGTATTAATGAGGCAAAAGTTTATGTCTGTATGTTTTTAAAGTTGCTGAATCCAAATCTGAAACCCATGATAGAAGACCGTAAATAGTCTCATTTTCATCATGTACCTTAGGCTGTATTAGGGAAATGTGGTTAAGGATTTTCGTTTTCGTGAATGTATTGCGATTATTTGTTAAGGTAAAATATATCTAAGTCCGTGTATCCTGTACATTAGATAAGTTGATACCAATTCTCGTAGCCACCTTACTGAATATCATCTAACTACATAGTAATCAATATCATCTTACTGAAAATCGGTGAGTGAATCATTGAATAAACGTGTTTAGACTCATTCAACCAGACACACACTTTTGCGTGTGTATAAAAGCGTGTTTGCGTGAGTGTGTATTTGTATGCGTATGTAAGGGCATGTGTGCGTGCCTGTGTGCATGTGCGTGCATATAGAATGCCTGCTGCCCCAGAGGATGCTGGAGATGGTGACTACTGCCACTAAACGGACACCGGATTTGGATTCAGCGACCCCAGAAACATAAAAATATGTGAGTTTATTCTCTTTTAATTTTTTGATTTATTTCGCAATTTTACCTTGAAATGACCTTGATCCTGACGTGCTACAATTAAATGGACACCGGATTTAGATTCAGCGTCAAAAAAATACAGAGAAAAACCATGTTCTTATCCATAGTCAAGAAAAAAATATTTTTTTGTGGGCCTGTGTAATTTTTAGTGTGTTGTCCTGTAAATAGTTTTTGTTTTTATCTTGGTACATTTGTTACATATGTATATAGATAGAACTGCCAATGTTCGTAACTTACCACCTTATGTGACAGTAATAACAACATTGATTAAGCCCTGAAGAAGGAGAAATAAATCTCCGAAACGTTGGCAAAAATCAAATAGTTGCTGTTTATTCCCAGATCTAAAATCCAACAAACCAAAAACTAAACTCAGAACAAAAATGTGTAGTTTGTGAGTTATAGAATTTATTCCACACTTTTGCACAGTGTAGATCCTATTCTCTGAAACCGAATCAAGCTTTGAAAGATTCCATTATTTTATATTCTGCGTTCGGTTAAGAACGTTTGCCCCCCAATGTTTTTCGCTTTGGTCTTTTCCGATACCGCGCATCGGTTCCTCCATCAATTCCTATTTTGCGCCCTACTGGGAAAAATATACTCATGATTTTTTCATCGTTCACTAATAATTCATCGAGGCCGGTTGCGCGATGCCATATATATAGACGGCATCCTTCATTGTGAACGGTGGTTTGTATAAAACTTCCGTCGGCTCTTATTATCGACTTCCGACGAAATCGGAAGCTGCAAATCATTCGCGGATAAAGTGGAGATCGCAGTTGATCCAGCAGAGGGAAGTCGGGACATAATTTGCGTCATGTGTTTCAGGCGAAAAATATTATTTCTTTTGTTTTCGTTTTATAACCACCAGGACTAACCAATGTGATCTCACTGACAATGAGAGTCAAACCTAAAATTGAATTACCTATATGAGTTGGAGATCCATGTTAGATCAAAACGATTGAGTTCATTGCCCCAGAAAATGTTATTGAAATGACTAGAGCCCAGTGGCGGTGCGTGATATTTCAGTTAGCCATATCTTGAAAATGACGCATGGGACCCACTTCACTTTTTAGGCGATGACTATACACCTCTTACAGAAAGGATTTATAGTGAAAAAACCGTCAGCAAAGTTTGCGAAAAATTTTTCAAAAAACACTGGAGCACTCCCTGGGTTCTCAGTAACGCTCTGTGGGATATTTGCAGTATATTTTTTTTCATAATCTAGAAACAAATACAAGGAGACATTTTTCGATTTGTTGCAAAATAATTTTTTTTCAAAAAATTATGGCCATTTTAATTTTAATTTTATAGGAACATTTTGTTTCCCAAAATTAAAATGGCCATAACTTTTTGAAACAAAAATATTTTGTAACAAATCGAAAAACGTCTCCTTATATTTGTTTCTAGATTATGAAAAAAAAATATACTACAAATATCCCACAGAGCGTTACTGAGAACCCAGGGAGTGCTCCAGTGTTTTTGAAAATTTTTTCGCAAACTTTGCTGACGGTTTTTTCACTATAAATCCTTTCTGTAAGAGGTGTATAGTCATCACCTAAAAAGTGAAGTGGGTCCCATGCGTCGTTTTCAAGATATGGCTAACTGAAATATCACGCACCGCCACTGCTAGAGCCCATAGGTTAATAATATATTATTCCAGGACCAATCTCAACGCCAGTGGAATATTGTTATAATGAACCATCCAAAACAAACGTCATCAAATCTGGCTATGAATGAGAGAAATACAAATAACGGTTATATTGAAGCTCGAAACGAAACATTGTTGTTGTCAAACTGTTACCAAATGACTATCACAATTGTAAAATAAATAATGACTGTCACATAATGTAACAGCCTTGACAGTTAAATAAGATTATTAATTTAAGATCAAGAATACAAATACGTCTTTTTTTTGGTCGGTCAAATTTGATGTCGTATTTTTTTAGTATTAGTTTACCTGCGCTGATCGATCCATCATTCGTGTACATGAAACGTCGAATAAGTTAGTAAAAATGTCGAGACAGCGTCCGTCACATGTTACGGTGGAGCGTTGGATAAACAATTTTGCGGAACTGACCTTTAATGGCAGTGAACTGCGTTGTACCGTGTGTGACAGTGTACTCATGTGGTACGTAAAAACAGATGTTTTTCAGCATGTTGCTACAGACAAACATAAAGCTCGTGTAAGTGGTGGCGTGAGTGCGAGAGACAAACAAAGACAATTAAACTTGGATTTAGTCAAAATGATGCTAGTGTGTAATATTTCATTCGCCAAATTAACGTAAAAAAATATCGTCTCGGAATTACACGATAAACCTATATGGCTTAGCGTTGACGAAACAACGGATATTCGATAGGACAGAACATACCTAGCGTAATGGTTGAGGGACTGAATGAGGCAAAAAGTCATGAATGTGCATTTGAAAGCTTCAAGGGCACACACTAATTGAATCCACTTACATGTTTGGCATTCACCGAATTGCCGAAACTGTTACTCTAGTGTTGGCAGCCTTGAATGTGATACAAGAAAATATGATACAAGTGAAGGTGATACAGGTTTTTGTGAAAGCAACATCCAGAAGAAAACGTTTTCGGATGTTCCACCAAAAAACCACTACCAGCATAACTTATTGTGACTCGTTTGGGCACATTTAGCTATTTTAAGTGACAGGCGCTAGAGCTTAAGGGGACTAGGGAGGGTTGAAATTTCGAAAAAATCGATTTTCGTTTTTTTTTTGCATATTCCGATACTGTAATCCTTTAGGAATATCTTCCCCTTTGTTTTTTTTTGAAAAGTTCCCGAAATTAAGGTCAAGAGAGCGTAAAACGTAGTGTGCGCGCGGCTGGCCGAACGCAGATATTCGCGCGGTCGGTCCCGACCGAACGGTCTGAGCATTATTCTAATTTCTAGAGTTCTCTATGCAATATAGAGAGTATAATTAAGTTTTAATTTGTAACGACACACTAAAGACGACCTAATAATAAAGTCGAAACGTTTCTGTTTCCGTACGACTGTTCTAACACAAATAGTGTACCTAAACTTTCAATGCGATTTTCTCGAAACTACAGTTTTTGATGATTTAACCACGATATCTCGAGAACCGCGAAATATATCAACTTGAAAATACAGGAGTTGTAAAACACTATGACGCATGAATTATACCTAAAATCAGACTGAAAAAAATATTGCTACAATTTTATAATAACAAATATCTCGAATTTTTCCAAATTTGTTGTTTTCTGGACGCCATTTTGTTAATTTTATTTTTGTTTTTAATTGTTTAGGTATAATCAATAGAGGGAAGCCTAAGGAGAAGAAATATTTTTAGAAATTGCCAAAACCTTTATCCGTTCGACTGGAATCGTGGTAAAACCGTGGAGTCGACAGTTTTTCTTATTACATTGGGACGCCGATATTACTGTTCTGGGAACGACTTTCAATGAATTTTCTCATATTATAATGTTATAATTAATACCCTTAACAATAAAAAAGATTTATATTTATTCGCGGCCTTGTTATAAACCATTAAACACGAGCCAAATTTTTGCATTTTCAACCCTCCCTAGTCCCCTTAACTCCTGAACATAATTCGTGGAGTTACTGCAAAAAATCCGAAAAAGTAATTGTCGAGATATCTAACATTAACATTTTTTCCAAAGGAAAAAATCTGCATTTTTCATCAAACTATTTAGTTTAGGAAAAAATAAAAAGCTCATTCATAGGGCAGGACAAATTGCATCGTGATTATCATATTATTCTACCTAACTTTTGTGTATTATCATAGTTAACGCTTTTTTGCAGTAAGCCCACTATATGGAACAGTTGTTGAACAATTGATCAAATATGTTATGTTAATGATCATGGAAACTCAACTGGTAGTATGGACACGTTATAGCATCGGTTACCGTGTGTATGCAAGGTCTGTGTTTTGTCACCATCACATGTAAAAGATAAGACCTGTTTAACATTTCGGAATGCACTAATAGTGGTATCCTGGAGCTGCCCCCGGTAAAACACGGATCTATTCCTCCTCCGAGCTCTAGAGCCGACTATAGAAATGACTTGCAGTATACTATTTCTAATGTGAATGTGAAGACATAAAAAAAGTAAGGTTGTCAGATATATTATCTAAAATTGCTAAACTCACTATACAATTGTACTTCATATTTCAGTAAACTGTTAGTTCGTGACGTTCTTAGAAAGCTAGTTTGGAAATATTAAAAAAATAGATATAAATTTATTAGTTAGCATTAAGATAAGGCGTTTAAAATTGCTGGAAAAAATAATTATAAATTAAAACAACTGTATGTATATTATAACTTAACAAAATTTTGAAGAGCCGACAACGCTTAACACCGGCCAACAATCCATTAGGCTATTGTGATTTGCATCGAATACGTTCGTTAAATGCTTATTCGGTCCACTGTGTCATAAAATGTTTTACGACGTCGTTAAAATGATTTACGACATTAGGAATTCTTACTTGTTTCCGCCAGTGACGTGTATTTCAGCTAGGTTTATTAAAACAGACAATTTTTTCAGATTGTCTTGCTAAATGAGCATTATTTACAGAATATTATATTACAAATATTAAGAGTTTTGTATGCAGGCTAATTTTAATCTCCTATTCTTATTGATTTGAATGAAAAAATTATTTCACAATTTTCGAATTTATAAAAGATATATGCACGCCATTGGGCGGCGTTAGCCATCAAAGGAGTTAAAAATAATATCTCTTCACATTGAGTTTAGAAGGACTATATGCATCATAATATATAGTGTTAGTCAAAAGTCTCATCCCCACTTGTATCTTTTGAACGGTTATACTTAGACTAAAGAAAGGAGAGCGTCTCCACTAGTGGTAATCGATGACGTAATCGTCATAGATGACTTAACAGGGCCACCTTGACCGATAACTTTAAATGGTAGGTAACTGACACTTCGTTTGAACGGTATTTAATAAAAAAAATACTAAAATGCTAGTTCAGCATTTCATTAATAAATATCCAAAAACAAGCTCTTATACTTACTAAGCGTTTGTCGAGTTATTTGAAAAATTCATATGTCAACTCACGTAAATCAATGATATTCCAAAAATCAGAATTGGGCTGTCTGCCAGTAGGAGTCGAGAGGAAGAGATTTTTCGATTCCGATCAACTAATTTTTTCAAAATATGGAGCGTTTATCCACGTCAACCAATCAAACTTACGACACATTTTTTCTCCCGCCCATCCGCATGGTGGGTGGTGGGATTCAAAAATATGGGACCAAGAATTGGTGACAGATATTACATCGGAAATAAACCGACCTGTATTTTTTGGGTTTGCTCTAGAGTCGCCCTTAAAAAAAACTGCAGCCCGTCAAAAGGAGGCTGTGCAAACAAAAAGTTTTTTTTTTCAAATATCTTCCAAACCACAACTTTGTATGGCTCAAATTAGGTATAGAAGCACAATAAATAGTGGTAAATAACATTGTGAGACCAAAATTTTATTATCACATAGACGGCGCTAGTGGCAAACATGTCGTATTACTTTGTTGTCATTATTTTTTAACAATCTACATATATTAGTTGGTGTGATGTGCGATATAATTCTCTACAGAAAAGATACACTTGTTACGCGAAAAAATGCATCGTTCTCAATAAAAAAGTAAAAAGGGATGGAATGATTTTTGCATATTCATACGAAATTAAAAAAAAAATCGAGTTGACTAGGAGAACAACACAAAGATCTTCGCCCGAGGATTTTACTAGGTATTTATAGTTAACGGTTGTAAAAAAGTGATCATTTAAAGTTAAGTTCATATAAATAGAACAAACTTTAACAATCTCCGACAATACAAAATAAATTTGAAAAAGCTTTTATTGAATGCCATAGACTATTGCAAGGTGTAACTTTGAACTTGGAGATTGTGTCATGCGTCGAGTTGTTTTTTGTACTATTTTTGAATTTGGGAAAGAATCACCAATGTTATTAATTGCACGGGGAAGAATTGCTGAAAGTAAGTAAATTTTCACGAAATTTATATTATGTGTTGAAACTGTCAAACTATTAGGTTATGTATTGTAAAATAATGAAATGTTGATAAAGAAATAATAACGTGAAAATTAGGAAGTAGTAAACAATAGTGCAATTAAAAAGGTTTAATGATATTTATATTTTATTCGCCCTCCACTTCGACATCTAACCCTAAATGCGTTTACAATAATATGTATACTAAACTCCCTATCCACATCTATTAAAAAACCCATCAAAAGCCGTTGAGTAGTTCTTAAAGATCTAAGCTATAGGTATTTTTTTTTTATTACTACACATGTAGAATTTTTTTCACGCCTCGTTAATAGCGCCGGCAAACATTTTAAAACTTCAATGTCACCGTTCTGCACTTCAGAATTTCAAAGAAAATATATTTTCATAAAAAAAGAACAAGGAAACATTTGATGCTTTTGAAAACGATATTTAATCACGATTGATATGATACGTCGATACGTCTCAGACTAGAAGGCGCATAATGGACATTAAATAAAAAAAAGAATAGGACTCAAAGACCTTCTAAAATGTCGTTATGACGGACGTCTCGACTTAGGTTATGTAGCGCGACTGACTAATTGCCGGTATTAGATGTGAGTCAAGTATTGTGTTCAAGTTATAATTTATTACTTTTATGAATTGGATGGCTTCCGCAATGATTACAATGACATAAGAGCAATAAAGTAATTGTCTTCTAAAATGCCAGACAAGCTTTTATTTAATGCAGTCTATAAAGAAGAAAATAAACTTTAAATTGAATCAAACCCATCAATTTATTACATTACACAATTTATATGATATAAAAGCTTGTCACGAGATTTACTTGTGTAGATGTATTTACCTATTTTATAAAATATATACTTTTTATTCTTAGATTTTTTTATGTCTAGATCAATTTACATAATTATTACATTCTTGTTTATCTACACAAGTAAATCTCGTGACAAGCTTTTATATCATATAAATTATGTAATGTAATAAATTGATGGGTTTGATTCAATTTAAAGTTTATTTTCTTCTTTTTTAGAGCATTTAAATAAAAGCTTGTTTTTTTAAAAATTTTATTACTATTAAATTTTTTAGTTATCGTCGTGTTTTTTTATCTAAATGTTTCTCAACCTGTTCATACTATCCCTAACCTATACCAAGTTATAACTCTTTAAAATTGGTATGGTGGCCATCTTGTTTTTCGCCATTTTGAATTTTTTTCACCACCGCTAGAATTTGCTTAGGGTATAGGTTGATATTGTTTAGAGTTTAGACACGACCCCGCTAAGTCTTACTGTTTAGCGGAACAGTAGTACACCATCTCCTCGAAGGGTTGAATGCAGACGTCAGTTTATTCGTATTCTTCTTAGCAAACCCTTTCATTTGATACCCACATTATGGGAGTGCTTAAAAATAACTAGTCCGCCATCGTGGGCGGTCCGCCATATTGTATTTAGAGTGGTGATTTTATTTTTCGTATTCTTCTCAGAACACCGTTTCATTTAATACCTATATCATGGGAGTACACAAAAAATAACTAGTCCGCCATATTGGATTTAGAGTAGTCATTTTATTATTTTTTTCGTGTTCTCAGAAAACCCTTTCATTTGATACCCATATCATGGGAGTGCACAAAAAAATAACTAGTCCGCTATCTTAGGCGGTCCGCCATATTGTATTTAGAGTAAATTAATTTTATTTTCTTATTTCTTCTCAGCAAACCCTTTCATTTGATACCCATATCATGGGAGTGCGCAAAAAATAACTAGTCCGCCATCTTAGACCGTCCGCCATTTTGAATTTAGAATGACATAACTTAGCTGACCATGCATTGTCATCCAAAACGTGTATGCAAAATTTCATCTCAATCGGTTGAGGATAACTATTTTAAAATTCAGTTGCAAGATTTGACCCGAATTACATACAAACAAACAAACAAACAAACAGACATACATTGCAAGTTAAATAAAATCTTGTAAAATATAGCACGAAAATGGCCACTGTTCCAGACACTCCCCTACCCTGTACCTATATTTTTTTTTTATAAAAAACTGGACGTTTTCCACGAAACACCGAACTACTACACTTTTCTCGACGCGCGTTTCGCCAACCAAGTTGGCATCTTCAGGGAGAAGATTAAAACAGTTTTAATCTTCTCCTGAAGATGCCAACTTGGTTGGCGAAACGCACGTCGAGAAAAGTGTAGTAGTTCGGTGTTTCGTGGAAAACGTCCAGTTTTTTGTTTCTACGCCGAAGGTTCCAGTACCCACTCCAGGATTTTTTTTTATGTCAACTTTGACAAGTGTTTTTTTTTTTAATTGCTCGATACCATTTTCAGTCAGAGCGATTTTTCACGAACTTTCTCGAATATTCCGTACCGTCCATTAGAGAAAAAAAAATCCCCACGGGTATTTCTGCGAGGTCCTCGGCGAGTATACCTGTTGGTCCTGCCGGCCGCCTCGAGAGCCCGGCAAAATAAAATTCAGCAAACCGTATAGCAGGGGGGCGACTGCAATCAGCAAATCAATTCTGACGTCACGGGCGTCGGGGAAGCGACGCGTACGCGCCTTTTGCCGACGTCTCTGGTTCCAGTTTTAATTCAGCCCCAGTTACAGGAGGTCGGTGTGCAGTGCGGACGAGAGATACCACACACAGTGTGATGGCAGGCTGAGAGAGAAAGCACACTCGCACACACACGCTCACACTGAGAGAGAGGCGTTCGTGGCGCGCGAAACTAGCTGCGATGATCTAGCGGGCGGCGATCACTGCAATGTAAGTCGATTTTCGTTGTGTGAGAGTTGTCCCCGATAGTTTTTTTCTGTCCCCCCTTCTATTTAGTGTTAAGTAGTTGGCCCCCGATGTAGAGTTTAAACTGCGGAACCACCTGTTAAACCTACGTGCAACAGTCGAGTCCTTTGACGTCGCGTGGCGAGCTCTGGAATTTGGTCAACAAGTTTAGAAGTCGAGCGAATAGTCGAGTGTTCGAGGGTTGAGGGGAAAAAGCACCTGGGTAAACGCCGTTGATGTCCTGATTCATTAATCAGGAATTTACGTATTTTACGAATTTATTTTGTAACAGATAAATTTACAAAAATCATAGTATAAAAAAAACACTGAAACAGTACATGCCTGAGTACAGAAGATTTCCATTAACTTTACTTTAAAGAAAGTGAATCAACGAATATATTATGAATATTTTGATACTTCACAACCCATTTTTCAGGAATAGTAGTATTTCTGTATACTTAAATCGAATGACTAAAGCAAATCATGCATGGAAAGGACATCATTTTAACACTGCAATACTGTAATCTTCTAATATTTAAATCTTGAAACTTTATTATAAACTAATAACTATCTAAAAAAAATCTTTATTATAAATTTACTAAAACGAATATTTGGCATATTCCTTATTCAAGGGCAATAAAAGGACTAAAGATTTAAATATAATACTAATAAGGATATATGATACATTACTATATACTAAGTGGCGGTTGATATAATTTGAAATTTTCGTAAGGAAGCATGGTATCCACACCAGATTTTAGAGATTACTAGACTCAAATGAAAGGCTAGGATAATAAAAAAACTTCAAACTAAACTAGAAAAACGTTTTTTCTTTTTTTTCAAAAAATATCTGTAGCTACAAAAAATCTTGAAAAAGGCTTTCGCAATATTTATGAATATTTTTTTATAACACAAATAATTTTAACTGTTTGTTCTTATGGATATTGTAGCAAATCGTTCATTCTTTTTATATTTATAGCTACCACAAAATCTCTTATGGCTAAAATATAAGAAAAAATTCAGATTTCTCATTGTTCACCCTTTCACTGATTACACTTGTAAAAAAATTATGGTATACCTAGAAGCTACTTAAGATATTGCAGCTACTTTAGAAGCTACTTTAGATTTAAATATAGATATTTTTGAATTGAACAATTACAAATTGCCAGAAAAAAATGAAGTGAAATAATAAAACGAAATTTTCTTCTTCTGATTAACATTATGTAGGAATTATTAAAATGTAACATTAAAGCAAATGAAACAATCTGCTAGGTGAAGCCTACCAGTATTTTAGTGTCTTCAATTTCTTGAATCTCTTACTTACATATTGCAGATGTTACAGAAATTCAATATGAAGCCCCAAAAAAATACACGATCCTGACTATGATAATATAATTTTATCTGCTTTCAGTAGGTATACTGAATTTTTTTTGATATAAAGGTAATATAAAAAAAAACCTTGTCAATCACTATTATTATCTAATTATTTCATTAATGTAGTATTAACAGTTTTAGGTACAAACTGAAAAGAAAACCCATAGTAAAGTACTTTTTGGTATTGTAAAGTAATCGTATAAACAACAAAAATGAAATTATGTTTAGTGTTTAGTATTTAAACATCATTTGAAGTTTTTTTTTTTTAATTTCAGTATAATGTGACATCATGTTCCAAAATACCCCAAAAGATTGACTAAATTAATATAAAATACAAATAAATTCAACCGAATGTTCGATGACCGATGAAATACACAATAAACTTATTGTTTAGTTTATACATAAAAATTAATAGACAAGATAATAAATGAAATATCAATAATTAATATATTTCATAATATTAATTATTGAATTATTGAAATAATTAATTATAATTTATAATAATTTTTATAATATAACAAAATATGTATAAATACATTTTTTTCCTTAAACTTCTTTTTTGATTGTAAGAAAACAAAACATCGTTTTACACATTTTTTTTCTAAATACATTTTCTGTTATCATCCGTACCAAAAATATATATCTTTTAATTTACTCAAAATCCGCCATTATGGTCAAATGTTTAAATACATGACAAAACTCCTAGAGTAACATTCATGTTTATAATTTTGAAAGAACACTAAATTCATCATCAGTTTTTATTTTTACACAACACATATTTTATTTTTTATTTATTTTTATTATACATTTTCATTGTTATTTAACACAAAAACAAAACATTCCACAAAACCACACGACTTTACAGTCGCAGCACACACCGAAATACTTGTTTTTTTTTAATTTTGAATGAGTGGTGAACTTAAAATGAAATATATACATATCATGTCAGATTGCCCAATAGGGTGTGTTTTATCGAAGTTTGAAGGTTATTATTTCCAAAGAAACGACGCCACATCTATTTCCGCCACAGAGAAGCTAAAATCGACACGAGATTCTTCTTTGTTCGCATAAAATGATTTGCTCACATAAGCGATTAAAACTGATTGAATTAGTCACAGCTGATGGATTATCACTGCTAAAAACGTATCGACCTAAAATTTAAGGGATTGACATACATAAAGAGGCACAATAAAATGGAATAGATTACATTAAGAACATTGAAAAGTCTTCAGAGTATCCCTAGAAAATGACCCTGTTAAAATATGAGCCCTTAATATTAATATTTAGCGGAAAAAAAAATGGGAATTTGAAGATTATTCAAGGAAGATTCGGAAGTGTATTAGGAAAGCCTCTATAAAAAAGGTCCGAAGGAAGATTCGCGCGAGCCAAGCCGTTTCGGGGGGTTTCCACCAAAAAAATTAACTGTTTAAAATAAAAAATATTATTTACTTATAAATGCAACAAAATCGATTCATATCATTTAAATATCCACTATTATCAACTTTACTTATAAATCATTCTTAAAAGACGGAAAAAAATTATAAAGATTCAAAATAAATTATTTGTTAATAATATACAGAATTTATAATGAAATTTTAATATTAATTTGTAATATACCCGTATTTTTTATTATTGATCAATCAAATTAATCATTCACCCTTGATTAATATAATTTTTTTATCTACATTCTGTTAAAAATTTACAGATTTTTATTGTACTTGAGTATCACTATCCAGCGATTCTTCCTTGAGTAATAAAATTCCAAAGTTCAGAAAAAAAATTTCCATGTTATTTAAATGAGAAATAGAAAATTGAGAATCGCCTCCTCTAAATATTAATATTAAGGGCTCATATTTTAACAGGGTCATTTTCTAGGGATACTCTGAAGATTTTTCAATGATCTCTGAGAAAAAAAATGTCGTTTTTTTTGAAACACTAATATATATACACGATTTCCAGTTATTTGTTTCAGATTGTAGTAGTTTCTTGAAATTTCGATATAGCATTATCGATGTGATAGTAATGACTGAATAATAAAAGCAAACAATTTCAAGTGTTCATTATCTCGTAATATCAATAGATACCATTAACTTTTTTCCTGATAAGTTTACATCACATTAGTAACAGTATTAACTTATCTATTTAGCAACAGTATTAACTTATACATACAACAATTATTCGAATTATTACATTTGTAATAAAACATTATTGATTCTTTGTCTGCGAGGAAAATTTAAATTCTCCTAAATTGTCCTTCTGAGGAAAATTTAAATTCTATATTTACGTGAGCTAGCTTGGATTAAATGGGTCTCACTAAATATTTACTAAAAGCGTCCTATATGAAGATACGCACAAAGGGCACATAATTCCACAGGCTTATTTGGTCTCTCGATCCATGTTCTTGATGTTACGAAAAATATAAGCATATTGTTAAAAGTGCAAAGATCAGCCTACAACTTATTTCTATTTTATGTATTTACTTCTTTATATTTACCCTAAATATATGAATGCTAGTTGCTTTTAAGTTATATTCTGAATAATAATATCGTGCGTTGGCGAAAGCTTCTAGCGATTCTGTGACAAAAATGTTGAAATATTAGCTCTTTCGACTTTTTCTCATGATAATTTACTCATGACGCTGTATCTAGTTGTAGTTTAATGTCCATTTGTGTCCAAAATCACGCACTGTTGAGAATATTTGATGAGCATTTAGATACATATGGGGAGACCATTGACGATAAAGAACCGTCTGATCAAGAGTGTATAAAAATCCAAAAATATTCACAAGATAAGACTATTCAAAACAACGATGATCACACTCGCGTATATATTTGTGGCAACACAGGTTTGATGTCACAAACATTTTGGTAAAAATACAGACCACAGCTTCTAAACATTTCTACAACTCCTCCGTTTTTTGCTACGGTTTCAAAAGGTATGTTACTTCTTTCACTCCATACTCCTTTAATTAAAAAAAGTTTTGTGGTCAATAGGCTCTCGGTTTAATCACTCAACTTCTGGATTATATTTGACTTCCTCACTGGTTAAAGGTTTAATGAATTACCTATCCAATGTGACAAAACGGCAGAATCACTTTCTCAGATTGTCGCGTAATACGGATAGATGACAAATTCATCTCTCTTACAATTTGACTAACCACATGCATGGCCAGTCAAAGGGTGATATATGTATAATCACCATTTTAACTCCCAAAAACCCTTATTATGCACGTTCAATATAGTCCACGATTTATAAACATTTCTGTTGTTCCTACTGATCAAAACATCTCTTACTTTTTGTCACGCAGTTCAGTGAAAAAAAGTCGACAAGAAATAAACTCAATTTCTCAACCACGAATTACCTAGACAATGCAATGTGACAAAACAGCAGAACCTCGTCAAAAAATTAAAAAACATCCGTTCAATTTGCTTATTGTTGGATAAACTCCCCGTTAATACAGGTACAAACTGTACAGAATTACCTACATTGTGCTCATACCTTAATTTTGGTTAATAAACAGTAAAAATATAAAAAGATTTTTTTTATAGTTTATGATCTTTTTTCACCACTTGAAAATTGTGTATGGTCTACTATTAAATACGAGGGGTGTAATAGTAATGAGACCAACGTGCCAACTAAGTGAGACCAAATAAATGCCAACGTAGCGCCTGACCTAGCAAGACTGCGAAGAGGGGACCTGGAAGGGTGGCAGGATGATAACATGTAATGCACCTTCAGTACAAGTTTGAACTTGTTAGATTCATTTATTTCTTCTTTGTGATTGTTTTCGTAAGCCGTTTTTTTTTCTAGTGCATTTGAAAACGAGTGAGATTAATTTTGAGCAACGGTGTGCTATCAGGTTTTGCTTCAGACTTACACCCAGCGCGACGAATACGTTTGCAAAACTTCAACACGCCTACAGAGACATTCTCAGAATGAATAGAGTCGATTGAAGATGAACCACACAGCGGAAGGCCTTCAGCTTCAAGAACCGATGAAAATGTCGATATAATACGGGATCTTTGCGTTCAGATTGTCGGTTGACGACAAGGATGATCAGAAAAGAGTTAAATTTGAATCACACCACTGTTCATCAGATTTTGACTAACGAATTGGGGATAAGAAAAATCTGGAAAAATCTACGCAAAAATAGCTCCAAAAAACCTTTCGCAGGAACAAAAGTACATCAGGAGAGAAAGCTGTCTTGGCTTTTTGGACTTGATTGAAAATGATCCCCATTTTATGGAACGTGTTATGTGGACTGGTGATGAGACTTAGTTGTTTGGGTACGACCCGGAACCCAAGCTCCAAAGCATGAAATGTCACACTTCAAGTTCTCCAAGATCCAAAAATGCAAGAAAGATCCAATCGAAGATCAATGCATGCTGATTTGTTTATTTTTTTGAAAGCCAGGGAATTGTGCACAAAGAGTTTGTGCCTCCAGGCCAAACAACAAATCAACACTTTTACAGAGAGGTTCTTGAAAAACTTCGAAAAATAAGTTATCCAGAAGAACAACTGGATGTTGCATCACGACAATGCGCCTTGTAACACAGCCATTTCATTAAACGAGTTTTTCAGCCAGTAAAAACATTCCTGTGGCTCCTTAGCCTCCTTATTGGCCTTGAGTCTTTGTGACTTTTTTCTCTTCCCGAGATTGAAAAATCACGTCAAGGGACTTCAGCGCTGTGTGGCTTCCCAAGGAAGTTATTTTGAAGGAGACAATAATGAATTGTAATTCTATTAACTAACACGAGGATTAAGTACACACCACAATATACAAGCGAATCTCTTAGGTTTCCTTCTTTCTTTCCATGGATTTAGAAACATTTCATTTTTTACTTTCGTCAAAAAGCTCTGTTTTTAATCATTTAATTTCTCAATCACGTCTGACTCTTCTGACAGGCTCACAAATTTAACTATACTATCTACTTAGACAATGTGACTAACGGTAAAATATCGCGAAGATATTGAGAAAAATCATTTTCTCAGATTATCCAGTGATAATATAGATTGTAATATAGAGACATCCAAAAAAAAAACGTCATTAACTCTGGCTATGAACGAGAGAGATGGAAATAGCGGTCATGTCGAAGCTTTTCGGTTATGTCAAACTTTTGACAAGTGACTGTCACAATTTGTAAAATAAACAATGGCTGTCATATGATGTGACAGTCTTGACAAGTAAATAAGGTTATAAATTCGATTAAGAATAGAGATACGTCTTTTTTTTCTCGGCCAACTTTGATGATGTTTTTTTTGGATGTCTCCATAGAATCGTCTGATCACGAATATGCATAAACCTAACATTTCTTCTAATGTATAAGAAAATATTGCAATACGTTCTCTGTTAACTATTCTCAAGATAAGACTATCAAATGAACGAATCACACTCCACAAGACTTTCAACTCTTATACATCATATATTTGATCCAAAAACAATTAGCTAGACGCGCATATATTAGAATCATATCTCTTGCTTCTAGGCTTCCTTCTTTGTTTCCATAGTTCTAGTAGCTTTTCTTTTTTACTTTAGACTTTAGACCGTCTTTTATATAGACCCGGCTAATCACGAATGTGCAGAAATCCAAAAATATATCTTATAACAATAGTTGACTGTGAATCTAAATGAAATTGATTGGTGTTACAGTATCGACTAATGTTACTATTGGTAATGTAACTAGTCTTCAGATAAGACTATCCTATGAACGATTTACAATCTACATCAATTTCAACTTTTATAGATTATATATTTGATCCCAAACAAATTTTGTAGACGCGCACATTAGAGTGATTTCTCGATTTCTCTTACTCTTAGGTGTCCTTCTTTCTTCTAGAAGCTTTTTTTTACTTTCATTAAAACTTCTTTAATCATCCAACATCTGAATCCCGTTTAACTCTCCTGACTGGCTTACAAGTTTAACTAGCTACCTAGACAACGTGAAAAACGGTAAAATCTCGCGAAGGAATTAATAATGATTCTCTCAGATTGTCCCATAATAATCTCCCGAGCCATTAGCGTCAGCTCAAAGGCGCCCAGACATAACCGCGTCATTTTTTAGCGACGAAATCCGTAAGAAGGGACATCCTAAATCTCCACCTGCGATACATTAGATCTGACGTGTCGCTCGTAGGGGGTCTGCGTTATTTGGCGGGGACGCCGACGTTCATTGTGCGATGGTTATCGCATTCCTAGCCTTCCCCGAGAAGTTAATTTTCTTCATCGCTGATAAGGTGTGATAACTAGCGCAGATATCGCCGTAACGGCCCTATTCTCGATTATCAACAATCAGGAGTGTTATTGGATGTCGCTGAAGGGACGCTATAATCTGATAGGCCATAAAACGCGTCAATAGCTTAAAAATAATGGAGTGTTCTATTGGATACATCCTATAAATTATGTTGCGTAATTGAAGGTAATAGGATGCAAGGTTCTGGATTCTGGCAATGTGGGAAGGTGGCCTTTAGAAGTCCGCAGCACTTAGACACTTACAGGGAAGGTACTCGGACCCGAACTCTCCGATTTCAATGATTTTTATATATGTATGTTGTAGAACATTAAAAATGTATTTTATATGCCGAAAAACATGTTTTTAAATATGTCTAATTCAATTCAATTTTTTTCGATGAAACAAAATGGACATTGTTCCTTATAAAAAGTACTATTAATCCGTTATGATTTGATTACACAGGACCACAATTTTTTTTTTCATGTGCGGACTACTACACTATGCCTACCATATGTTTTTTGGGTCGCTGATTACGAATCCGGGCTTACTTTTGCTTGATCAGCTAACCTAACCTCAAAAAACGCTCAAAAACTCAAAAAATCGAGTTCACAAATTGAATAGCACACGGGACCAGAATTTTTTAAACTTGATAACCCTTTCAATTGAACTCTTGCACCTCCTTGCAACTCCTAGCCTCTTAACCTAACCTCAAAAACCACAAAAAACTCAAAAAACCAGTCTAAAAACTCAACAGCACACTTGACCTGGATTTTATAAACTTGATAGCCCCTTCAACAGAACTCTTGCATCTCAAAATCTCCGAATCCAAATTTTCAAACTCCTAGCCTCTTACCTAACAACCAAAACAAAAAAAAAAAGTTAAAAAAACACTGACTAAATATTGTAAAATAATAACTTTTCAATTTATGTCTTTAACTGATGCAAAACGAAGCCTTCAAACACTAACCCATAGCCTCTTGTCCTTGAATGATGATGATATGTATCTTCAGTCGTCGTTTCTAGCGATAAATTGGTGAATAGGATATATTGCTTCGCCAGTGACTAGCGACGTTATGAAAAAGTACCTCTAAAATGTGAAATTCCACCACCCTGAAAACAGTAATATGCTGAAGTGGATTTAGCGTTACCCATCCTGGACCACGTGGAGATACCACTTCTCCAGGACTTACCTGTTTAGAACAGTTTTTGATGTTCGATGATGAGTTCAGTTAATAGGGCTATCAAGTTTAAAAATTCAGGTGAAGTGTGCTTTTGAGTTTTTAGACTCGTTTTTTTTTTAGATTTTGGGGGGTTTTTGAGGTTAGGTTTAGAGGCTAGGAGTTGCAAGGAGATGCAAGAGTTCAGTTGAAGGGGCTATCAAGTTTAAAAATTCAAGTCCCGTGTGCTATTCCATTTTTGAACTCGATTTTTTGAGTTTTTGAGGTTAGGTTAGCTGATCAAGCAAAAGTAAGCCCGGATTCGTAATCAGTGACCCAAAAAACAAATAGTAGGCATAGTGTAGTATTCCGCACATGAAAACAATTTTTGTGGTCCTGTGTTATTAAATGTTGCAACCCCTAGTTTTCAGGCTGTGAAATGTATTTTTTTTTGTAATTTTCGATAATAAAAATTCGCAAATTGCTTGAAAAATAATATTTTTGTATACTTGACGTAAAAATAAAGTTTACGTGTTTCGGCATTTTCCTTAAAAATGCCCCCAAAAGGGTGAACCTAAAAATATTCCAGACATTATATTTTCGTGAAAATTGGTATACGGGGGTTTTCGAGGGTGCTGATTACAAATCTGTAGTCGGATTCTTTGAATTCAAAATGGCGGATACAATGTGGCCGACCAATTATTTTCAACAACCTGAAATTTTCTTAATTTTTTTTACGTTTTAATTTGCAAGGTCTCTTTATCAAGAATTAACCACTCAAAATTGATAAAAAACCGATGTTTCAGGTCCACTATGGCATGCAAAACGTGAAAAAATTATTTCCATTTCGTAAAAAAAGTTTACGAAAATTAAAGAATTTTTGAGATTTTGATTTGATAATAACTTATAGTATCAACAATTAAAGTGTGACATATCAAATATCAAGGATTAAAAATGAATATACTACATTGAAACTTTGTATGTTTGTTAAGAGGGTTGTACAGTGTAAGGTGGCTATTCAAATTATATTTTCTTATTTTGATAAAAAAGAAAACGGATTAATCAATAGACATTTTACAGTGGCTAGTAAAATAGCGTTTTTTGTACCGCGTTGACAGCTTTGTCCAGATACTTTTTGACTTATCTAATTTATCCAAAGTGGATATTGTCGAAAAAATAGATTTTTATTACGTGACGTGACGTAGGGTAATTGAAAAATGTTGATAAGAATAAAAATGGCGATCGTTATAAGGATGGAAAATTTCATGAAACATTTTTTTTTGTATTTTATTAATCTTATTTAATAAACGTACCAAGTTTCATGTCGATTGATCAACTTGTTTTCTTTTTTATAAAAAGAATAAAATAGAATATGAATTGCATACGACCTCTTTAAACAAATTAATAAGTATAAAAGTAAATTTTGATTTGTTTATTTTCACACAAATGTTACAATATGGCTTATTAAAAATATAAGCGATTTAATACAGCCGTATGATAAGTAACTATTTTTTTTTATTAGAAAAATACTACTACTTTTGGCTACTCTACTACTGTCTACTGCGCATCGGTATCAGTTGGCAGACCGGTTAATCGTATTCCCAACGTTGTTCAGTGAGCATTGGCGGTACAGATACGTATCTAAAAATTTATAAGACTATTGCGAATGTAGAATACTCGATGGGACCCTTCGGCCGAAAACTAAAACAACGCCCTGTCCGTGCCCGAGTGACCGGAACTGTCGACTGGGGCAATTATATCCGTAATTAGTTTTAGGGACGTGCTTATTAAAGATTTTAGTCGCTAAAGGTCGCAAAAAGTCGCAAAAAGTCACTTATTAAAGATTTTAGTTGCATAAATTAATAAAAATTTAGTCGCATTAAGAAAATTTCAGGTTTTTGAAAAGAAATGGTCTGCCATATTGGATCCGCAATTTTGAATTCACAGAATCCGACTACAGATTTGCGATCAGCATCCTCGAAAACCCCCGTATATCAATTTTCACGAAAATTTAGTGCCTGGAATAATTTAATTGTGTTAGGGGTGGTTTACCCCTTTTGGGAGTATTTTTAAGGAAAATTCCGAATCACGTAAACTTTATTTTGACGTCAAGTATACAAAAAATATTATTTTTCAAGCAATTTGTGAATTTTTATTATCGAAAATTACAAAAAAAATTACATTTCTCCCCCTAAAAAATAGGGGTTGCAACATTTAATAATCAAATCATAAAGGATTAATAGTACTTTTTATAAGTAACAATGTCCATTTTGTTTCATCGAAAAAAATTGAATTGAATTCGAGATATTTAAAAAAATGTGTTTTGGGGATAAACTTTAGGGGTGATTTTCACCCCCTTAGAATGTTCTTCGGCACATAAAAAAAATCGGGTCTCTTATTTTTTCATGTTCTACAACATATACAAAAATCATTGAAATCGGAGAGGTCGGGTCCGAGTACCTTCTTTGTTATACCTTGTTGGGCCTCTTGTGCTTACTTCCTTGGAAGCTCAACCCATCTAAGTCGTCAGCCATCGTAATGTTTTTAAAAAATTGGCGATGTTAGGGGGATCTCTCTTATGTTGGCGAAGGATGGTCAACGTTCACCAAATACGGATTCTCTTGATGAGACAGCGGAATAGTCGCATAGTTGCATAGTACAAGTCGCAGAGTCGCCCCTTCTTACTATTAGCCTCTACAAAGGTGTGTTTCATTTAGCTTCAGTTTATGGAGGTGTTTTCTTAGCTAACAGTGTCCAGTGAGAAAGCTTGCTACAAAACGAAGATTCTTCCTAGTTATTGCTGCTTTTTTGCTGGACTACTTTAACAGATCCCTAAACGTTGGCAGTTACCTGTTTCATTTCTTAGTTCGTTAAATTTTACAGAAGTGTATTCTTTAGTTTGTTGAATTATTGGTGATATAGCGGACAAGGAGGTCTCGGGCGAATATTCTCCTGATAATTCATCGATAATTCATCGGCTTCCTTTCCAGCCTCTGCATTGCGCATGATATTTCTTTACTGCCTCTGTCGTTGTTTTGTAGTTTTGTACTGACTGTATATTGTTTAGATTTTTATTATTTAACCCGCTATTTGCCTTCAAGTAATATCTCTAGAGGCAATGGTTATTACTGTTAGCCTAGTTTGTGGCGTGCTGGCATGTTTTTTAAATATCCAATTAATACCAAAAAAG